>VYZU01007747.1:0-209821 GCA_013401355.1 Ceyx cyanopectus
CTGATTGATCTGGCTGATTTCTGGGACACACTGTTGCTGGAGTTTGTACAGGGAAGGCAAAAAGGGTGTGCATGGGGTGAAGTTACCTCTTTCAGTGGTACTCAGACTGGTTTAAGGCATCTGAAAGTGCTCTATTAGATATGCAGTTGCAAACTGGTACCTTGCTCCTGCTCAAGTAAAGCTCTGAAGTGGCAGGACTGGGCTCTTGCTGAATAAATATGATGACTACAGCAGAAAAGTCTTTGTCATCTTCATAAAATGCTTGTATTGTAATAGGGAAAAGTACAAGAAACAGGCACAATCCATTTATTGATATACAGTTATGGTTCCCAATGCTGAGGGATTAAATCTACTATGGATAATATCCATCCTGGAAATTGAAGCATGTGGCCTCCTGAGCATGTGGAAGTGGCTTCATGAGCAGAGGAACCAGGAGACAGGAGGGAGGGGGAAATGACTTCCCGTGTTTGTTGGATTCTGCTCCTCACAGGCGTGTGTCCCTGTGAATGGCATACCCTAGGGTGCCAATAAAGATGATTTTAACTTCAGGGTTCTGTGTTTTTCTAACCATAGAGATGTGTTTTTATCAGTAAAGATTGCTCTCAGAGGCAGTCAGCTGCTCGTTCTGGGAACCCAGAAGGAATCTTTCCAGAGCTCTGTGAGGATGTATTAGCCTTGCCCAGGGTGAACAAGACACAGCATTTCCTGCAGGAATGACCCTACTTGTTTGTCTTCTGCTCAGCAGTTTGTTTCCACAGTGATCCAAACTGATTCAGAGGGGAGGATGGCGATCCTTTTGTTGTTTTTCCCACACAAGATGCATGTCAAATGTTTTGCACTGTAGCAAACGTTGTGCAATGAGTCCCGTTCAGAGATGTGCAGCCCACGGTCCTGAGCCCTGACAACTGTGCTGACATGAAGAAAGAAGGTGCAGCTTTGTTGTTCTGAATCACTTGATGAAGAGCAGCCAATCCAAACAGATTGTATTTGGGTGTAAGGCTTTTTTTTGGCATTGTTGCCAAGATGGCTTCATGCTCAATCAGAAACAAAACATGCTGAAGCCCTAAACCTTTTAGCAATTCCAGATCTGCTAATGATGTCAGATTGGGCAGTTCCCCACCAAGGAGGCTTTATTTATTACAGAGGCTGACATCAGTGGGAGATGGTGGTCTGTGTCAAAGGTCTTTGAGGAGAACTAAACTCAGTTTTCACCTTTCCCATGAAGCCTCTGTGTGACCTGGATGAAACCACAGCTCCCTCTGTCTTGATATCATGGCACTTGAGATTTTATGACACTTACTGGGTGGTAGCTCCTGAAAAGAGTGGTTCAAGTGCTGTGTGGGGATCTTGTCATCGTTAGTAATGAGCTCTTGCAGTTTAGAAGGGTTCTGGGTTATGTGTTTGGGTACCATGGCACCAGCTGTAATGTAATGAAGTGTATCAGTTCCACGTAACACAGCAAGTGTGCAAGGCACCAGGATCAAGCAGGCACACGCCTCCTTCAGCCTTCATTTAGTCAGTTGGAACAGCAGGTACCCAGACTGTGTCTGTGACAATTGTCATGTTGACTGTCATCTGTTAGCAGCCTCTGATTATCATCAATCACAATTTTCAGGTGCTGCAATGATAAAATGTGGAGAATGAAGTTGCTAGTCAGAAGGAGACTCCACTGTTTTCTGACCTTCTTAGCTCACCCTACGGTGCAGCTTCCACCAGGTACCTGCTATCTCAGTGCTGTCTGCCCTAACAGGAGCCCTTGCTCCCACAAATGCTGCTGATAATCAAGGGAATTTTTTCCTTAATGGTAAATCTTTCTGCCAAATGTCTGTCTGAACACCTCCATTTGAACTGAGAAATGGAAGGACAAAGCCCTGTGTCAGGTCACCCTGAAATGAAAGACTTGCAGTTTTCTTAGTGAGATCAGTTCTCATCCATCACATTCTTGTAATTAAATATTTGTTCCATTCAAAATAATATGCATCAAGATAAATATTGTTTCAGTGAAAATAAATGTAGGTAAATTTGTTCTCAAGACGTTGCTTCAATATGGAAAATGGCTTAATTCCATTTTTGCCTTTTCCAAAGCCACTCCTTTTATGGCAGTTCTCGTGACAGTAACGAGAACTCGGAATTTCAGGAGTCAGCCTCTTGTGAAATCCCAGCCTGACTTCCCGGGGAGAGGAGGTGAAGGAGGCACAGATAGCAGCAGGGAGGCTGTGCTCTCCCAGGGCTCCCTGGCATGCTGCACTGGGTCAATAGCTGTGCTCGTGTTCAGCAGTAACTTTTACAGAGGAAGTTCCACCAAAACCAGTGGGAACAGTATTTTATATGAGAATGAAAGGAAGGGCTGCTGAAGGGTGAACAATATGGGGAGTTAGTCCTGCTTCCAAGGAAATGTGTGAGCTTCCTTCTGCTGAGTGAGAGAGCTCAGATGGAGCTGGAGCGCTCTGGACTTGCCCCCAGCCCATCAACTCTTATGTAGATTTTCCCATTTGGACAAACTCCTAGATTTCCAGACTGCTGCAAACTCTGGCACTGCCAGCCTGCTGCAGTGGGTGGTCACAGGGCACATGAGCCTTCGTGTTGGTGGGATGCACAAGGGGTCTGTGCTTCTGTCTATCTGTCCATCCTTACTTTGTGGCTTGTGAGGAAGAGGAACAAGCAGCTCCTTGCCATGTGGAGTGTCCCTTCCTTGCCCCTAATGGGCTGGTCTTCCCACCGTTTCAGAGGATCTTTCCATGCTCCTGATAGAGGAGATGATCAAAGTCAGTGGATGACAGGCCCAAAAATAGCAATGGAAGATGCAAGAGCCTTGGAGCACATCTCAGTTTCTCCTTTGCTTAGATTGCAGAGCATCCTGAGACACTTGCAGCAGTGATAGAAGGAAATCTTGTCTTCCTAAGAGAAGGCAGAGGGAGTTTTACTGTTTGACAAAGGTAGTTTTGGATATGTATTGCTTCTGTCATTGTTTTGATGTGATGAAACTAAGAATTTGTATAAATGCTGTGTGTCTGTCCAGGCCAAGTGCCTGATGGTAGAATAGTGGGCTATCCACTTCTCTTGTTCTGTGTAGCATAGAGGGGTGTTAAGCTCTAGATGAAGAAGAGGCAAAAGAGCATCTCAGATCTTTGTAGCACGTTTCAGACTCTTCCCCACCATAGGTTAGATGCTAAATCACACTGGCATTGGCTGTTCCACAGGCTTGTTGAATGGATTTGATGTCTCTGTTTAACTACCAGCCCTAGAGATCATGGCTAGACTGAGCAGTGAGAGTTGTCCTTGCTAGCAGACTTGGGGGTGACTGAGCAGCATCATGCTTGGCTCTGGAGGTCAGAGCCACGGGCATGCAGCATTGGCTGGATGCTTGCAGAGCCCCAGCTTGCTGGTCACTCTGTTTCCCTGTGCAGGATTGTTCTGCTGCTCTTTCTTAGCCGGGTATTTTGGAGGACCAAATGGTGCTTCTGATCCAAACTGTAACGGCAGCACAGAAGAGCTGCACCAGTCATCACCTCTGCACTGAGCCTTGACTTGTAGCAGCACAAGGTTGTGATGCTCTTGAGCTGGATTCCTTTTGTATGAAACTAAACTGGGAGATAAGCACATAAAACCCAGAACCTGGGATCAGAGTAGACTTAGTGTGAGGAAATTGGGTGTCCGAGCCTCAGAAACAAGTGGTTTGTCCTACAGAGGCACTCCCATCTATTTGCATTATCTGTACAACTCCAGCCATTCAAACTGGACTACAAAACCTAACTGCTGTCTGAGTTCCCCTGGTGCAGCCTCTGATGGCAAGGAGGGGAGAGTAGAGCTGGAAGGCTTGGTACTGCAGGTGTATATAAATGAGAATAAAGCAGGCACAACACCCTGGCTTAGCCTCCTTCAGTGCAGTGTTTGCCACAGGCTCTGCTTCACCTCCGGGACAATCATAGATGTGCAAAAGCTAACGTGGGTCAGAGGATGAGAGAGATAAGTGAACCTAATGACACATGGTGGGGAAGAAATTGGATGCAAAGTAGGAATGCAGTGTTTGGACAAGAAATGTTACTGTGCTGAGCCAAAGGAAAAGGCTCAAGATCAATCAGCCAGAGGACGAAAAGCTTTAAAGGCAGAAGAAATGCTAAAGTTAGCATGTGTGGCTTACTATAAATTGGGGTAATCTGAAACAGATATTCTCTGAAGAATACATCCAATGTTTCCTGGCTTTGCTCCAGCTACTTCAAAGCCCCGTTATCAGTGAGTTGTGGTCCCAGTGTTAGGAAAGCTGGGCGATGTTCTGAGGAAATGTCAGCTGCAGATCAGAGTTTCCTCTGGTTTCAGTGAGAAGAGGTCACATCAGCCAAAGCACTGCCCACAGCTGCCTGTCACGGCCATCCAGGGGCTGCTTGAGCTCATCCCTGGGACAGGGAACAAATGCTTTGAAACAGTAGGCTGTTTGCTTTAGGAAGCAAAGTTTAAAATAATACCCCAGTGCTGCGTGTTGCCAGGAGTCTGCTGGGCTCCAATGTTCATTAGAGACAAGCAGAACAATTAAGGGAAGTTTTAAATTCCCCTCCTTCACCTTTGGGTCCTTCCCACACTGTGTGATCTCTTAGGGCTTTGGGTAAACCTTTAGCTTGTTATCTGGGTGCTAATTAGTACTAGGTGTGATCAGAACTGGGGTGAATGCTAATCTTGATGCTCTGTAGGTACCAGCATATGAAACTATTTATCCCACCAGTGCCCGTGCTGCACTTCACTGCTTGGCTCTCACAAGTCTGAGGGTGATGTTGGCCAAGGTTGATGGTTTAGTTTCCTGTAACGTGCCTGTCACAACTGCAGGTGTTGCTCAGATGAGCATCCTGAGATTGCTTGGTCTGCCAGGGTTCAGTCTCACTGCTGCAGAAAGGGCTTTGCTAGCTGGTCACATCCAACAGGGCTCTTAAAGGCTAGATATTGCAGTCAAACTGAGATCACTGAGCTGAATCACTTCAGCCAGCTGTAGAATTTCAGTCAGGTTTGATCTGGTGTTCATAGTGAAGATGGTTTGCATTGGAAGACTTCACATTTCTTCCTGATCACTCATGTTTCATTAACCCGAGCGGGAACACGCTGGGTCTGCACTGACGTGGCACAACTCAGTGCACCAGCAAAGCAGCCAGGGGGGCAGCTCTGTACCTGCTGTAGCTAGGCACCTCCCGGAGGAACCCCCAGCCCTCACTTCGCCACGTGCATCTGTGGATCCCTTCCTCTTCTTCTACATCAAAAAATCTGTATCAGTGTTGGACAGGTAAATGCAGTGCTGTCCCCAGAGCTGTAACAAACTGCATGGGATGGGAGCTGGATTTTCACCATCCCACATATTATGAAGAGCAAAGACAAACCTTGCTAAAAATCTCTCTATATCATGCCCATTAGTTCCTTTTAATGCTGTATCTTGTGGCAGAAGGAGCATATTCACCATATTGGTCTAAAACCAACTCCAGTGACACAGGCTGTTAAAACACGGGGTGAAAGGAAATCAAAAGATGACAGTCTTTTGGTGGTTTATTTTTGCTAGCTTTGGGAACACTAATAACTGACAGACAGAATCACTTGCTTCACCCATCACAATATTATCTATTGTAATAATACAGGTGACCCCCACAAAACCCTTGTTGGAATGCTGGTGTCTCCTCCACACCACCAGGTGAGAACAGGCCGTTGTCACACAGTGATGCACAATGCAGCACCTAAACTGTGTGTGTATCACAAACAGGTTACCCTCATTGCCTAGTTCTGATCTGAGTAATTGCTCCCCTCAAAAGCTGAAAGATGCACCACTCCCCAGTAACCCTGCAGAGTCACAGAGGGTTCAGAGGAGATCTGAAGGGCCACGCTGGTAGCGTGCAGGAGATATTTGTGTTAGCCAGCTGGAACCATGGAGCATTCTCAAGTGTCTCAGATATCCAATTTACACGTGCTGTTTTTCTGGGAGAAAGGATAGATGAAATAAAATATTACAAGCAGAGCTGTCAGACACTTTGCACTAATAAAAGATGCTCCACTGAACACAGACCTGTGGGGAGCCAGGTGGGGCAAGTGTGGGAAAGCTGAAGTGGTTGATGGACAGAGGCCCCCGTGGGTTTGGACGTGCCCAGTTAAAGCAACTTCTTCACATTTTTACTGCAAGCTGGCACTGGTTCTGGCCTCGCTCTTACTTTTGGCTCCCAACTCCCACCTCGCGTAGCAATGTCTGTGCCGAGCCAGCAGTGGTGTTTCCAACATGATCTAAAGATGAATCTAATTTAATCTCAGATTAGACTGCTTGTCTTTTAAGGCTTGTTTTGCTTTTTTGATCAGTCTTGTTATTTTAAAGGGAAAAAAAAAGACATCATGGCCAACTATGAGCACTAAATGACTTTCCAAAGGTTAACCTTTGTTCTCAAAGTCATTTATGAATAGCCAGCTTTATTTGGTTTGTTCAGCTCTTGTGAGTCACTCAGTTTCAGCTCTGGAAGCTGGTCAGGAGCTGTTTGTGTTCAGGTAGGGTGGCTGGGGGGTCTGACCACTCTGCAGTTGTGCTGACTGCAATGCTAATAAAGGGGAGGAAAGAATTCAGCATTTTTGAGATGATTGCTTTAACTCTCACATGCAAAACATTCTCTGACCAAACAGCCACAAAAGCACTCACCAGACTTGCAGTGCATTAGAATGTTTTCTAGAAGTGAAAGTCACTTATTTATAGATGTAGAAAACTCCTGAAATGTGCTGCAGAAGCTGTTCCCTTTGAAGCAGTGTTCACATAGCTCACTTGATGAGTGAACCATCATCACATTTCACTGGGGGCAGAAGATGTTCCTTTCTCTTGATGTATAGTGGTTGCAGGCTCATGAATATCTGATCCCTAGGGATTTGAACTTCTTAGAAATAGAATTTCCTCCAAATCCATACTCTCCTATTCCCAGAAACTCATCCAAAGAAGTAGAGCTTGTGTAATTGAATAAATGACTGTTTATGGAACAGATTCATCTTAGGCCAGGTCTCCAATTTATCATAGAAGTTCTCCCTGAGGTACAGCAGCAGAAAAGAGAATCCAGGGCTCCACTGATGGAAGCAATTTCTAAGAGAAGAAAACTGACTGTTACAGTGAGCTGAAGGCAGACTAGTTGTTGAAGTGTATGTGGGAGCCTCTTCATTTTTGTGTCTTTCTGGTGCTTTTACATTTAACCTCAACAAAAGTGTAGCAGACAAGAGGCTGAACACTTTTTCTAGGCTTGATATGAAAATAGAAAAGTGACTTTTTGATTCAGGAAGAATTCCTATTTCAGGAAAGGCAGAGACATGGGTTTTCTCAAGAATTAGGGGTATCTCTTGCCTCTCCCATCCTGGGGTCTGACCTTCCTTCCCCAGACCTGTCTGCAGTGTCACTCCCTGGGAGCTAAAGAGCAGTGCTGCTGGGGAGTGGAGCCTGCTGCTCATCAAGGATGAGTCCTGAGAGCCTCCAAAGGACTGCAGCTTCCTCTCTAATCTTTCAAAACCCATTATGTGAAGAGATGGTGACTGTGTGTGTGTGTGTGTGTGCGCGCGCGCGCTCAGGGAGCAGAGAGGAGGGGTATTTCCAAGACAAAAAATTAAGTAGCTCTGTTAGCCTGATGCACCCTTCCACTAACTGCCTGCTTAACTATGAAGATCCCCACAAACAATTTCCTATCTAATTCTCCTAACCTCTCTGGGACATTACAGTCGACTTCTTTCTTTTGCATTGTCTTGATATTTAGGGAAACATACAAAGCCAGTTTGCCCCAGATAAAGCTGTGAGAAAAAAAAAAGATAAAACCCAGAAAAATTCAGAATTATTGGAGTTATTCCAGGAGCTATAACTGCAAAGTCTTTGATCTCCTACATATTTTGTGGTTTTCATCATCCACAGACAATTATCTTTATGTTCAGGTTTTAATGGGGAGAAGTAAACTAAAGAAACGCATGATCAGAGTTTTACCTGCACTTAAGATGATCAGATGATCCATCTGTCAGAAACAGGTGGGGCCAAAGTAGCTCAAGATAAGAACTTTTAAATGAGGGAACAGTAACATGAGGTTTCTCATGGTTCCATTTATTGCCAGAGCAGCAGGATTCATCTTGCAGGAAGAGTTTTCTTTGGCTCTCCCTGGGAGATGGGAGGGCAGTGTCACAGTGGACAGAGCATGGCAGGTAGAAGCCCTTACTCCTAGACTGCTCTCTTTATGACCTTTGCAAGCAGCTCCTTTCCATGGGTTCCTCCAGTTTCCCCTTCTTAAAATGGGGGGAAATAGTTTTTTCTCTCATGCAAAAAGCACTCTGAAACTCAATGTGGGGTAGGGGTTTTGCTCAGGGACTTTCGGGGAGAATCCATAAGGCAAAAAGCCACTTTGTCTGTCACACCCTTACAGCTTTTGCCCCCTTTCTGAGTGCCAGCAGCTAAGACCAACTGTGGCAGTGCTTTTTGAAGTGAGAAGCCTTGTGCCTCTCATATCAGCTGAGAATCCTGAACACCCTGGCTATGCCTTGGACTCCCCAGTAGCCCCGTGCAGCCAAGCACAATGTTGCTGTTACACCAAGGCCAAGATTTTTGCATACATTTTTCTTTAAATAGGACTGGAAAAACTGCATGAAGAGCCTTTTTTTTCCTTTTGTCTCCTTTTTTCAGCTCCAGACCAAGCCAGGGTCAGAACTGTATGAAAGTCCAGACATTAAAAAAAGTAATTGTTTGATTCTGTGTGTATTTTGTGTGGGGGTTGGAGTGCACACAGTTAATGTGACTCAGACCTGGGGTCAAAAGTCTGGGTTGACTATGACTGGACTTCTAATTTCCTCCATACTAAGTCACCCATCCTTTCTCTGAGTCATTCTGCAGCAGACAGCTTCTAGCTTAAAATTAGAAGGTAGGAACATGTATGAGTGTTGAGAATGGTGCAGGCACAGCCTGGGCTTCACCAGCTGACACAGCAGCAGCTAACTACAGGGGATGCTCTGCTGTCTACAACACATATCCCTCCAGTTAAGGTCTTCATAAGCAGTTCAGCCTGTAGAACATCTGCAAGCATATAGGGTGTGAATGTGCCACGAGCTGGTAAAATACCTGCTGTTGTCAGAGCCCCTTTGTGCACACTTGCTCCAGGTGTCATAGAATCACAGAATGTTTAGGGCTGGAAGGGGCCTCCAAAGGGCATCTAGTGCAGCCCCCTGCAGGGAGCAGGGACACCCTCAACTAGCCCAGGCTGCTCAGAGCCTTGGCCAACCTCACCTGCAATAGCTCCAGGGATGGGGCCTCAACCACCTCCCTGGGGAACCTGTGCCACTGATCCACCACCCTCAAGGGAAACAACTTCTTCCAGATGTCCTTAGTGAAAAGATGTTTCCTCAGTGCACCCTGGTGGTGTCAGGGCCTGGGAGGATGAGCAAGGGCTGCCCAGCAGCAGTGGCATGTGCTGTGCACAGTTCAGAGAGCACAGCTCCTTGCTGGAGGTCTCTGGCACTCCCAGCAGGGAAAGGTTGCAAGTGAGACTCCCCAGATGCATTTGCAAGGCAAGCTGGAGGCCTGAATCATGCAGAAGTGCTAGAATAAGTCACTGACTCTGACTCCCCAGGCCTTATAGGGGTACACTGAATCAAAGACAGTGCTGGAATGGTGTTTATAAAAAATTAGATCATTTATCAGAATGCTGAGCGGCCTACTCCTCTTGGTTATTTAAGATCTGCTCAGTTAAAGTACTGGCACTCAAAAAGCAGGGCTGAATAAAGCTGAGATCACTGTGTACATGAATAAAGAGCACACAATCTATCATCAATGCACTTGGAAGGAGTTGAGAGAGTCTGTTCTGATTGCACACATTTCTCCCTTGTGTAATTCCCTTTGCACTCCGGTCTGGAGCTCGAGTGACCACACCCTGCATTCTCCTAATGGCCACCACTCATCAATGGTTTCAGTAATGCTGTTTATGTTGTTGTAGTATATAAGAGACTAACAGAAATGGTCAAAGAGATTATAAACAGAAATGAGTGTCCACTGAAGTTAATATGGAACCTCAGCTTGGATCTTCCACCTTTTCCACTGGCGAGGTCTTAAATTCTAACAGAGTCTTTAACTAAAATGAATGCAAGCATGAGAGCACAAAGATGTCTAGCAGTGACATTCTTGCAATTCACCTTTGCCATCCAACTAATCTAGGGAAACTCGTGCCACGAGAAGAGAGATTCCTCCATAAAGTTGCAGAACATCAATCCACTAAAAACAAAAAGGAAACAAAACTACTTAGTTTTTAAGTATTTGTCCTTGGAATTTAAAATGGAAGGTGTAGCCTCTTTATATCTCATTTTCTATCTGTGAAAAGGGGGGATATTAGTGATGGTTCATGGAGATAAGAATTAGTTGCTCCTAAGTCATGGCATTGCATACAGGAGAATATTCTCAGGTGGAGGGTAGCTTTCTGAAATCCTGTATGACCAGTTTAAACTGGGCTAGAGAACTTGTGTCAGGCCAGGAAAGGAGATAAACCCTGGATTGGGCTGACTCCAACAAACTGAAGCATCAGTGCTTTGGTAGAGGGATGGAGTTACCCTGAACAGATCTGGCCTTGCTTGTTTGCAGTTCCAGAGAGGAAACAAAAACAAACCAACAAACTGAGTGTACTTGTTCCCTTCAGGTTTCCTATTCCACGTCAGCATTTGAAGAACCAACTGTTCTTTAATGACATTAAACACCAGCTGACCTGCGCGGCTCCTAGTGCAATTGAGGGTGTATTTACCATGCTGGCTTTGCAAACTCCTGTAGTTGCATTGCAGAGCTCCTGGAAGCAGCTGGCAGCACCAGTGGCTGTGAGAGCAGCAGAGGCAGAGGAATGAGATTAACTTTCACACCTAAACTGTGTGTGGGATCAGTGGCCTGGGTTTCACTCAGTGGCAGTTCCAGTTGCTCTTAGGTCAAATATCTCGTACAGCACACACAATAACAAAGCCAAAAGTACTTCTGTGCCTTTGTTGTTTTGATGTGTTCTGATGAGAAATAAAATGGAATACTGGAGCCAAAGAAGACATTTTCAAGCTATAACATTAAGGTAGTCATGGCTTGGAAGTGCATTTGGTGCTATCCAGAGTGTCTTTCTGTCTCTTTCTGATAAAGATCAACTATTTGTGTTTCATTGAGCAGAAAAAGCTTTTTAGAGGAAAAAAAATGACAAAGGAATGAAAATATGCTTCTAAAACCCACAGCTTCTCAGGCATCTTGGTGACAATCTTGGTATAAAACCTGACTGAGCAGCCTTTCAAGTAGGGGTAATTTTTTACTTCTGGATGTGTTTTCATAAAGTGCTTACACTCGAGGTTCTTGCCATAATATTTGCTGACTTTGCTGAAATGTCACAGGTTAACTTTCATGGCTGTGATTTTTTTATAGGCAGCATAGTAATAAATATACATTAGGTTTTAAAGCGCTATGATGAAGCAGGAAATTATGCAGAGACAACTTCCCTAACTCCTCAACTGAGGAGGCTTGGGATGAGGACAAAGAGAGGTTTCACAGAAAAAAAGCAGTTTGTGCAGAAAAACATTCCCAGCCAAAACTCCATGAAAGAGGAAATTTGTATTATCCAGGATGGAATTGTTAAAATACCTTGAAATGAAATTCCTGCCATTTTCTAGAAAGGCATGTAGTGGTTTTAATGGCCACAGGAACAGCCTCTGCTGTGTCCCTGCAAAGGGAGCCTGTGCTCTCCATCACTGCTTCCAACACTGAGTCACTCAATAAAAGCTTGCATGGAAGATTGCCACTGGCTTAATTAACCTCCCTCCTTCCCAAACCCTCAGCTAGTTCTTGGAGGTCCAGGAGAAGCAGCTTGGCTGTTGTTTCATGGAATCTGATGGTATCTTTGACAGATGCACAGTGGGACTGTGACAGCACTGGCTGCTGTGCTGTGTTTGCCCCAACGTGCAGGGGAGCCACAGCCAGCACCTCTGGGCTGTGTTCAGGTCAAGGCTCCAGAGGAGTTGGGGGTAGGTACCACGGGCTCCCTCTGCACTGCAGGGCAGGGATGGGGAAGCAGTTGGGTGTAGGTACCACTGGGCTCTGGGGTTTGGAGTCTCAGGGTTCTGGAGTCTCAGGGCTCTGGGGTTTGGAGTCCCACCAGGTCAGAAATGCAGCTATGAGGTGATAGGTGGTTCTCAAAGCCAGGCAGCGTGTAAACCCCCTGCTCTTCCCATTGAACCCTGGGTAAGCACAGCTCTAGCTTCTTACACAGCACCCAGGTAGGAGCTGAGCTGAAAGCTGCATAAGAGCTGAAGGAGGATGTGTTGGTGAAATTAATTTTTTTAACCTTCTTTTGTTTAAGTAATTGCACTTTTTCTTTAGGCCAAGATTTAATCAGATGATAGCACTGTAGCCCTAAATGAAATACCCCATCCAAGATTTTAACATACTTTGAATTCAGAGAGTTGATCAGTTTTATCCTGCTGAGCCATCCTATCTAGACAGCAACAGAAATGAACATTCTAGTACCCAGTAGTTCCTAAATATCTAATTTTGCCATGTGAAAATTCAGAACAGAGCTAGCTAAGAACAAATGCGTGACCTTAGGTCTTGCTAACACAATGAAAACCAGAATGACCCATTGTCTGGTTGACTGATTATTTAACTGCATGCTACTCAAGCCCTGTGTCTTGCAGACTTGGTGATAGAAAAGCAGATTTTCACTGGATCATCAAAAAACATTTTTGACCCAGGGTCAATTCTTAACTCTCTTCCACTTCCTGCTGAGATGCTGAGCTGTTCAGAACTAGGAAAGCTTGCCAGCATAAAAAAGGCAAATTTATACTCGTGCTTTTCTCTCAGCCTTCTCAGAAATGGCTTAACTGTTTATGGTCAAACTTAGCACACACTGGTTGTCTCCAGGAAAAGCCAGGTGGGAAAAACTGAATTGTGAAAAGATGAGAAAATTGGGAAAAAACCCCAACACTTTGAAATGTAAATGCTCTGATAGTGTGACTTTGCTTTGTCTCAGACTGTCTAAACCCAAATTGCATCAGCTGCTGCAGGTGGCAGCAGAGCTGGGGCTGTGCTCTGTGGGGAAGACCAGCAGCTTCATCTTGAGAGAAACCAACTGAGCAGCCAGAGATCAGTCCCTTCCAGCCATGGTTACCCACACGCCAGACCTGAGCAAGGGCTTGGCTGGGGCTGCTCATCCCAGTTGCTGCAGCAGGGGAGACATCTCGTAGGCTTGGTCTGCTCAAAGACTGTTTTGCTTCTGCCCTGTGGCAGGATGACTCTGTTTTTCCAGCCTGTGATGTTTTAGTCTTTCTATTTAAGGTGAAAAAACCTCAAACTGTATGTTTTCTTTAATGTCTCTCAGTGTCCTCAGTCTGAGAGATGCAGTTATTATTTATATACACCAGCCCTTTGTTCTTGTTTAGGCTGCTGGAGCTTGTCTGAAATTACTCACTGGGTTCATGTCCCTGAAGCTGGAGTTAGCTCTGTGGCCTGGTGTCCACACTGCAGCACATCCCCAGATGGACTTCACTCTGGCGTGGCTTCCCAGAGCTCCAGTCTTCCTCGGGGGAAGAGCTGGTGCTAGGAAAGATGCCATCATCTCGAGTGTCATGACCAGCCTCCAGACAGGCACCTGAGAGCTCTGAAATCTCCTTCTCCCTGGGATCCTTCAGGGACCGTGAGCACCTTCCCGATCTCCCCAGCACGGGCTCACTGGAGTGGGGCTTGCCAGGGCTCTGGGAGGCTGCCTGGGCTCCTGGGCCATGCGCTGCTCACCACGCAGTGGCTGTGGGGTGGGGAGGTGCTGAGCAGCAGCCTGGCTCATCCTGAACCAGGTCCCTGAGCCAGCTGTGTGCATGTGGGATGTGGCTGGTGCTGTGGGAGTGGGAGCCCAGGCTTCGAAGGCGCGAGCAGCTGGAGCTGAGCACTGGCAGGGGGGCAGGGCAGGGTGGGGGTCTCTGCAGACACTTGCTGAATTCACACTTCTTTGTGCAAAGAATAGGGCGAGTGGGGAAAATGAGCTTCGTGCTGAGACCTGGCAAAACTGTCCAGGAGTGGGATTTAAAATAGTCCATTTCTCTGTTGTAATAACAAGACCTTCCTCTCGTAATTGAGTTAGGGGTTGTAACTCCCTCCATCAGGAGGAAACAAGATTTATTTAACCAACAAGACAAAAGCTTTATAGAAAAATAATCACTTGATGTTAAACGCTCTAGACAAACTCAGCTTTTAGAAATGAAGTTCCTGCTTTCAGAATGATGGTGATGATTAATCTCTGGTGTTTGGTGCTAAACAGACAGAATTTCTCCACGTCTTTCTCTTTTCTGGGGTTTGTTTCTACCGCAGTTCTGCAGAGACAGCAGGAGCCCTGTCACTTCCAAAACTCTTGTAATGACTGGGGAAGAAATGCCAATGTCTAGATAAAAATCTGTGTGAGCAGAGTGATTTTTTTGGAGTGGCTGTTCCTGGGGCTGTCAGTGAGAACTGAAATACAAGCTTTTTTTGAGTAACATTCGCTGGACTCCCCACAGGACTGAGCAGAAAGAATTCACTGCCTTGTTTTACACAGGATGCAGAGGGAAAGACCTACTGGGACAGATTGACCTTAGAATTAGTCATATTATTTGTGTGAGTAAAATATGCAGCAGCAGACACACCTGGGGGTAGCCGCATAATTTATTGTAAATTAATTTGGCAGCCAAAACAAATGAGATTGAGGATAATTTAATATTGGGATAATTTTGATTCAATCAAGGTGTGAAGAAGCACAGGTTTACAGAGGCACTGCAGAGCACCCAGGTGAGCTGGCTAGAAATACAATATTCCTCATCCTCTCCAGAGGTTAATTGAAGCCAAGGAACACCCTTAGACAGCATATTAATGCTTATACAGCATTTCTAACTACCAAAAATAATCACATTTTCATGTTTCCAGTGGGTTTGGTGGCAACAGACAGCTTTCTAATTGAGAGATGGGAATCTTTGCTTTGTATTTCTCCTGATGTTTGGGTGACCAGGGTCTGAATGGCAACCCTGACACATGTCATTGGGGCATGGTTTGAGGGGTAGGGTGTGGTTACAATCAGCAGCAATAAGGTGTAAAAACAATACTGCCAAGTCTTGAGAGTTAAAAGTATTAAATGTTCATGTCCCATGAAATTACAGCTGGGAGCCAACTGTAGAGCACAGAAATTCTGAGGGTTTTGAGTGCAAGGGCAGAATGTGTGTGAAATAGAAGCTAGTTTCACTCTGTTGGGATGTCAGCATTGCCATAAAACCTCTCCCCACATCCACAGAGCAGGACACAGCAACATGCAGCCAGCCAAGCTAGGGAAAATGCAGACAGGAATTCTTGTTCCTAATCCCTGACAGTTGTTCATTCTGTTAAAAATGAGATATATAGAGAATCAGCTTATGCTCCAGAACACGATTTTTATACTTTTCCTTGCATAACAACAGAAGTTAGTGGTCATGACTCATGAAGTTATTCAGCCCTTCATAAAATACCAGCTTTTCTTTACTTCATGACCTCCCTTACAAGCAAATTCCGCAAGATGATTCCAGAATGTGTCCATAAAATAGTTGTGTCGGAATGTATTGCCTTATAATTCAGCAAAAATGCCATTGTTCTTCTAGTGACCGAAAAATGAAGATGAGGGAGATGTTTTTGCTTTATTCTATAGACCTTATTTAAAGCCCAAGAGCCATGTCTTTTTTATGTAGAGCTTATCTCAAGGCTACCAAAATATTTATTATTCAGCTTGGTTTGTTACCTTTTAATGGACCCTGTGACACAACTCGTAACAAAACCAAGGGATCAGTCATCCTTTGCTTGCTGTATTTATCCTTTATTCAGTTACCAGAGTCTAGCAAGGCAGTGATTTTGGCTGGAATATGAAAGAAGCGAGCTGGGCTGTGCTAATTGTGCTGGCTTTGGAGGCTGGTGCAGGGTTGGGTCCACGCTGGACAGCAGTCTCCCCAGCTTGAGCTGGGCTGTGCTCTAAGGAACAAACTGGAGAGCCCAGCGCTGTTTATCTTGCTCCCTTTGAAATGTGAATCACTCAGGACAGCCTCTCCCAGGCTAGACTAAGAAAGCTTATTATCACCGATTTACAAGCCTTTAGAGATCAAAATGGGCCAAACCAACATTTCCTCCCTTTTCCTTCAAAACCACAACAGAGTGTCTGTCTGCTTTTGAAAGGAAAAATTCTTTCCACGGTGATTTTATTCTTTTGCACTTATACTGACAAATAATTTGCTAATTTCTCCCTTTTGTTCCAAAGCAGCTTGCAGTTAAGGAGGTGGTTTGCTTTATTTTGTAATTAACTTTGCTGCTGCTTGTGGAGCAGCATCCACACTGACTGCAGCTGAGCTCTGGCAGCAACACACCTCATTCTCTGTCGTGTGTGTATGGTGAAGACAAAGGGACACGTTTCATGTCTAGAGGGGAAGTGTGGCAGTCACCAGAGCTGCAGAACTTGGGACGCTGCAGTGCCTTGCAGTGCTGTCATAGTCCCTCTCTTTATCCCTCTATATATGCTCATTTTCTTATTAGGTGTTCACCTACAGACAGTAACCTGCTTTTCATTGCTTAGTTTCAGAGAAGGATAAAGTGCACATGAACTGATTGCTGGGTCACAGTACCTGTAAAATAGTGACCTTTCTCAGCTGCTGATGGAAGTGCTCTGCACAGCACTGGAGTCTCAGTGCAGGCAGGGAGTGCCAGCACTGGCTGCTGGCACAGCAGGTGTTTGGGCTCAGGGCAGAGCTCTCTGCTGCTTGGTTCTGCTCCTGTGTGTCCTGGAGCAACAGCAGCTCTTTTTTTGTGAAACTCCTTGGCCTAAAAATCCTGCTCTCTTAAAACATAAGCATTGCTGATGACATAATCCCAGTGTAAAGAAGGGGTGGCAAGCCAAATACTGACTCTAAAATCTAGGAATCACATAAAATTCCATAAAAGCATAGAAATCAGTGTTGAGTAGATAAAATGAGGGAACTTTGGGGGATTGGGGAAGGAATCTGTCTCTGTTTTGTTTGCAATCCACATATAAATTCTTGGTCTGCTGATGCTTTAACTTGCTGGAGCTGTCAAAAGCTGCCAAGGGAGGTGTTGCACTCTGAGGCAGCAGCAGTGGCACTCCTGCAGTGTGAGAGGCAGGTTGGGATTCCAGTCACCATTATTCTGTGCTGAGGCAGAGGTGATTCCATGGGGCTGCAGTCAGTTCAGGGTTACTGGCTGAGCTAACACCCAGGCAGGTTGGGATTCAGGTCACCATTATTCTGTGCTGAGGCAGGTGATTCCATGGGGCTGCAGTCAGTTCAGGGTTACTAGCTGGGCTAACACCCTCTCAGGAGTGTGTGCAAGGCTGCAGCCAGTGAGCACAAGCCTGTGTCTTCAGCAGCCCTGTGGGTGCCAACAGGAGCCCAGGGCTGGCAGAGGCAGCCCCATCTGCTCTGGATGAGAGGCACCCCTCGTCACCTTGTGCAGCATGGCCATACAGACTGGCACGTCAGGATGGGGGCATCCCAAAGATGATGGAGAAGCAAATGGCAGCTCAGCTGTGCTGCTTGGCCTGCTGCTAGGGAGGAGAAGCTGCGGGTGATGGGATCAGTGTCAGAAGGCTGGGATTTGGGATCCAGGCTGAGGAAAGGGGGTGGATTGAAGCATTTAGATTAAAATGTGACCTGGATCAGAAGGATCTGTGTCTCAGTCAGCAGCCTGTGTGTGCAGTGCACAGTGCTAGCTGCACATCCACGTGTGTGTGAGCACACCACCTCCTGTCCAGCTTCTCTGCACAGTCACAGCTCGTTCTGGCACCTCAGCCATTCCCCACCCCCCAGCCACATCAAGAGCATTCCGAGCATTTTTCCTGGGAGGTTACAATCATTTAAATCAGAACTTCAATTAAAAACTGCTGCCACTTGTCAACACTTCTATGAAATCTTCACCTGAATCTCTGTTCTGTTACTGAAGAACACCTGAGTGCAGAAAGGCACTAAGTGATGTAGGAGTGCTGGCAACGCAGCAGCAAACAACAGACTGGATCACCAACTGTGCCCATGCCACAGCCTGGGCTCCTCTGCTCTGGAGCTAAACCTGGCTGAGGATGCCCCTGTGCTGAGCAGCTGAAAGGAGGGGTGTGAAGGGGCTGCACTATTGCAGGATTTCTGAAGGAAAGAGAATGACAACCAAAAGAGCAGGAATAGTACACGGACATGTGTGAAGTGAGTTACAGTGGCATGGCATCAGAAGGATAGAAATGATTGGACTGAACAACTTTCTGAGGTCCCTTCTGGCCTGAATGGTTTTGTGGAAGCAAGCAGGCCTACAAGCAAGAAATACATTAATGTATTATCATATTTATTATATATAATGATATATTTATATGATATTTGTGTTGTAGTTATATTTGTGTTCTGGTACCACTTGGAAGATTCCTGTCCTCAGGAGACTGCAGGGTGCAGCACATTCAGATATGTTTAGTGTTTATTTATGTTTATGTGTAGTACCTACACCTGTGGAATTCCTCTTACCTCTTGCTCTAGACTTCTGCTTTGTCTCCCTAAGTTTGAAGGACATCAATAGTTTTGGCTGGTTGTGGTACTGTAGACAAGCACTCAGAGAATGACAAACATAGCAGACAGTGTTCCCAAAACAGTAAGCAAAGTACACAAATTTAAGTTTGAGTAAGAAACTCATCCGTTTTCCAGAGTGTTGAGGACAAAGTTGTCCCAGTCAGGGCGGAAGGTTCAGAGTTGATGAGTGTCACCCAAACAGAGCAGCCAGCTGTCTGTGCAGCTGCCTGCACAGTCCCTGTAGCTGTAAACAGCTGGTTTCTGAAAGCCTGTCCCCTCCTGGTGCCTGACCATTGGCTTCCCCGACAAAAAAAGTCTCTTGGAAAAAAAAATCAGTGTGTGGTCCATTCTGGACCTCTGCAAAAAACCAAACTGGTTGAGTTCTGTGTCTTCTGCAGTAGGAAAAGGTGAAATCTTCATCCCCTCAGTCTTACTGAGAGCGCATTTCTGAGCAGGATGAACAACAAACTGATTTTGTAGTATCACACTTGGACATGTTTTTCTGGCCTGTGGAAAACCCAGGCTGCTAATGCTCATTTTCAGTCTCCTCTCTGTATCTTCCCCAAACTGCAGTGAGGCAGCTCCTGAACTGGTGTCAGCTCTGTCAGGGACACTGGTCACATGTTGGAGCTGATGATATTCTCCTCATTTTCTTCCTCACACCCAATCACAGTGTCTTTGTGGATTCAGGAGGGACAAAAACCCTCTCCCAAGTTCATCTCGCACCTGAATTGCACTGCACTTCTGTGTCTGCTTTTCTAGGCTGCTTTGAGAGGTGTCTACTACTGCGCTTTACTAGAAACAAAAATCACTGAACTCCTATGGGAAAAGGCTCGGGCTTCTTGAAATACATCTGGGAACTTTGGGATGCACAAGGCTTCAGCATTCCCAAAGATTAATGGCTATTTCTGTGGTTTTCAGCATCCTTCCAAAGCAACAGGAATTGAATCATCTAGAAAGTGACCAGCCAAAAAAATCTAGAGCGCGGCAGAAAGGTCCCTAAAATATCTGGTGTTGAGAGCAGTCGTTTGGCTCTTCTGTCACCACTTAAACAAGATGGTTCTCGTTATCATCTGATATTAGGTGGCTGCTTTTCACATAGGGGATACCAACTGGACTCATTCTGAATCCCAAGATACAGATGGTTCTCATAATCTGATATTAGGTGGCTGCTTTTCACATAGGGGACCCAAACTCGACTCATTCTGAATCCCAAGACACTTGGTGTTTTAGAAACCCTGTTGAATTACTGGAGTATATGACAATCTCTGCAGCTTTTTTAAAGTAAGTTTCTAGATTCCATGTGCGTGAAAGAAAAGATTCAAACGTGGAGCAGGTTTTTTCTGAGAGAAACCAATGGACAAAGGAAAAGCATCACATCCTTTGTACGTGGTCACGTAATTTCTGAGTTAAACACACAAAGATCTTCTCTTTCTCTTTTCTCTAAGTAATCTCCAGATTGCTTCACGTTCAGCTGATGTGTTTGTTTACTCACCTTTCCGTCACTCAAACTTACTGGAGGTTCCTGTCAGAGAAATGAGAACCACCAAACATGTTATTGCTGCTGCTTATCACCTGAAAGGGACACGCAGAATTTTTCCTGTGGCCACTTGAGCATTATGCAATGGGGGCTGAATGTGTCTTTGTTCCAATGACCAAAAGCACTAAAATACTACTTTGAGAGCTGGAGGACAAAATACTGCTCTTGGAAACACAGCAGTGGGGGCTGAATGCATCTTTGTTCCAATTACCCAATGCACTAAAATACTACTTTGAGAGCCGGAGAACAAAACACTGCCCTTGGAAACACACATCTGTCTAAATCTTGAAGATTTCCTCATCCCATCCAATTCTGGAGGAATATTTTTAGATCTTGAATTTAGCCTTTCAGAATGCCTTGTGGTTTCCTCCAGGACAGGGCTCAGTGAATGACTCTCTTCACAAACAACTGAGGTGTGGTTCAGTGGCTCCGACTCCCACAGGGTTCAGCAGTTCAGGGCACAGAACCCATCCCAGTGTCCTCACACCCAGCACTGGCTGCCATGGCCACGGGTGCTCTGTGTCCATGTCCAGGAGCAGAGGAGCTGGTGCTCGTGCCCCTCGTGTGTGTGACACCTCTGTGTGGAGGAGCCCTGGTGCTCAAACACACACCGGGGCATCCGAGCTCGTCAGCGTTTTTCTCTGCTGCCTTAATTAAATCAATACTGTTTATTACGTGGGTCTGTTTTCTTTCTTTCAACACCTCTGTTTTTAGTTTATAATTCCTTTATATCTTCATTGTTTTTTAGTAATTGGACAAAGTGTTTCCCAGCTTAAGTTTTTAGCGGATGGCAGGAATCCCAGCAGCTGTGTCACGGGGCCAGGATTTCAGCTTTTCCAGAGCCACACATTTGTTCAGGATATTTATGTCATATTTAGCTTGGTTACTAGAAGAAGAATTTTAAGAGTGGAAAAAGAAATATATTTAATTTTTTTCTTTTAAGTGTAGATTTACTTCTTATAAACCTGGGATTAGTAGCTCAGGAGCTATGGGTTTGACTCTGCAGCTGAACCTTGGCCACAGCCAGTGTGTCTGGCCTGGGGAGGGTTTCCCATGCACAGTGGTAGCAGTTCAAACCCCTCTTTCCCAAATCCCCAGTGTAGGAATGATGCTGAAACAGCCTGACACAGCTGAGAGGAGCCCCCACTGCCTTCCCTCACACCTACTTGCCCAGGCTATAACCTGGTCCTTACTGCCATAGCCCCAGCCACACCTCTGCAGTGTCTCAGCAAGAAAAAGAGGGCTGCTTGGGTCTCCATTTTTGAACCCAAGGTAAAACCAAATCAAACCTGAGTCATAATCTTTTATTTGTGCAGCTTTGTTTGGGGATGGGCAAACAGTTTGTAGCGAGAAGTGGTTTTGAACTAGGCTCGAAACAGGTTTTAAATCAGTTGGTACAGAGGCCTGCTGTGAGCCTTTGCAGATCCCAGGTGTGCTGGGAAACAAGTCAGTCCTGCAGGTTTCTGGCCATCCTTGCTGCTCACAAACACTACCAGACGTGAAATCTGCCTCACAGCATCAGGCTCAGACATTTCCAGTACAGCTCTTAGCAGCATCTGTAAGTGTGTGCACTCACATCCTCGCTGCCCCTCTGTTGTTTTGCCAAAATCCATCCTTTGTACAAAACCAGGTGTGTTTGGCTGATGTTTCTTACAAGCCTCTGTAATCCCTGTGCTTTTGGATGATTCTCAGTGGAATTCTACCTGCAAGACTACAGGGGATTTCACAGTATTTACTTTTGTACCACAACAATTACAAATACCTCTGCCTTGCCAAGAGGGAGCTCTGGTGCCTTCACCGTTAGTCTGCAAAACACAGCTTGAATAAAAGTCATTTCTGTATGTGGAATTCTGTCAGGATCAGCCTTTAGGTGGATATCCAGCTTTGCATATACAGTTTTCTGTACAGTAGGTCTATTTGCAAGGATCCTCATATGCTTGAAGCAAAAGCATATAGAAGGGGCTGTACAGAGCACAGCTCCTCCATCTACTCATAGCTTTTGAAATGTCAGACTTGACAGCAGCTGGGTGCCTAAATACTCCTGACATGTCAGTCTGTCTCTGCATGGCTTTCTGGCTTTCCGTTTTCCTCGGCAGCTTGAGATGCTCCTCTGCTCACATTCACAGCCTTTCCAGTCTCAAGAGGATGGTGCAGATCTGCACTATGCTTGTCTGCCTCTGAACAGGATCCCCAAAACAGACTCTTCAGCCTAGCTCTTTGGGAAGACAGTGCTCCTCACAAAACCCCCTTGGAAGCTGCCACTTCTTATGGAGGAATGAGAAATGGAAAAAAACCAATGGGAACCACCTGCTTTTGCTCTGGGCCAGAGCCCTGCTCGCAGCCGAGCATCCTCCTCAGGCACACAGTAGGAAGAAGCCCTTGCACGTTTCCCCCCCCGTGTGGATCCAGGGAACACTTGCCAGGCACGAAATCGTGTGTGTGTGTACAGGAGAGTGGGACTGATGCAGGCAGCCCTGTTTTTAACTGGGCTGCTCCAAGCCTGAGGCAGGGCCCGGGTAGGGAGCAGCGTGGCGTGTGGGTGACCCTGTGCTGGCCCCGGCACATGCCAGGACTGGTTGGAATGACTGGAGGCTCTGGAAGCAGCTGGTGCTGAGCTGGTGCTGAGCTGATGGTGGGACCCCTGCTGAACATCTAACCCCTGCCAGGCTGGCAGGGGCTGCTCAGCACCATCTCCACTCTGCAGCAAAAGGGTGCCCCACGAGCGCTGCATTTCCAGGGGCTCCTGTGGAGCCTGGAGTGGTTTCCAGGAGCCCGGGACCCTCGGTACTGGACAGGGAGTCACTGACTGACCCAGGGGGGTTCAGAGGTGCCAGGGGAGGAAGGTGTAGTGCTTTGGCTGTGGGCTGTGCCTATTGAGTGGATCCTAGAGATTTGCTGTCTTGCTCCACCCTGACCTAAAAAAGTGTATATAAAAGCACATTTTCAACCTCCTTTCGAGGGCACAAAGTGCTTCTTATCAGAGCAAGAGGAATATACTAAATGTATTGGAACTAGAGACAATAAATATTTGTAACCACAGAATTTAAACTCAGTGGCAGTGATGAGTTTTAAAAGGCAGTGCAAGTAATGACTTCAATACAGATGGATTGATTCAGAAGTTGTGTAAAAAATCTGGGTCTGATTCTGGCCTCGATCTCAGTTTACTCCAGTGTGTCATGACAGCCTGAAGTAAAAAACCAGTGTTTTAATGGTGTCATGGGGTGCCCTTGCCCTTGTTACTCACACAGCAGGGTGTGGAAGTGCAAGGCAGTTTAAATACCACTTCAGCTCTCCTGCTGATTCACTGCTGAGCTTTTTCCAAATTAGGTTTCATCTTTTAACTCTCAGGGACCAGCAGAGTTCTGTGTTGGTTTGTTTTCCAGTACACAAGGGAATGACTTAGTTTCATGGGAAGAGTTCTCTGCAGAGTCAGACAAGATGTAAAAAAAAAATAAATTACATTCTTAAATACAATTGAAAACCACCTCCTGGACTATTCTGTGCTCGGTTCTGTCTCTATTTAAAGCATCTCTTCATGGGCAACGTGTGGCAAAGATAATGACAGCAGGAATTCTCCCTGGTGGGTCTTACCTGCCTCTTGCTGCCACAGGTGTGTGCAGGGAAGCAGCCCCACATTGTTCACAAAGAGCTAGATGTGCTGGAAGATTTCATCTGTTATCTGTGGGAGGTGTCATACAGCTGTGCACAGCTGTCCCTCCAGCAGGTGAGACCGCCAGGCCCAGCACAGCACCCTCCCCAGTGGGCATTCTGCTTTGGGCCAGTCCCTGGCACTGCTGGGAGCAAGAAGGGGTAACGAGCCTCGTGTGCTTTAAATGGGGTAATGCAGAGCTTTCTGTTTCTCATTACTCAGCCTCACTTCAGGGAGAATTTATTTATGACTAGATTGACCTCTGCTTAATCTTTGACCCATGATTCCCAAAGTCTCTAATCTTTTATATTCTTGGTGTTCAGCTCTGTTATCATGAGGTCTTTGAAACCCTGAATTCATCTGTGCTGCACTGGCAGCTCTGGGTGATGATGGTGGTAGTGGTGTCATTGATTAGCTGCAGACTTCTCTCTCCTGAACTCAGCTAATAAGAATTTCTCAATTTCAGCAGATGTGTCTTTCCTCTGCCAAATGGGGAGTTTTTGGACTGGTGATGTGAAAGTCTAGAGACTTGCCACTTAGTCCACCACCTGGGGAGGGTCTCTGATCATGTCGAAGCAGTTCACCAGAGTGCAGCTTTATGACATGTTCCTCTCAATGTTCTTTTGCTGTCCTATCAGTCAGAAAAGTATTTTAAAGCCTGTTTTTTAAATGGCACAATGCAGGCATTATGATTTTTAATGTAAGTTTCTATGCATCCCCACTAGTATCTGCTGTTACTGCAGCATCTGGATGATGTGCTGAGCTCTGTGCACGGTGTGGCACAGGGGGAAGGTCTGGGTTTAGGTACTGCTGAGGCTCCTGAAGCCTCTGTGCTGCCTGGTTTCCAGCAGAGCTGTTAGAAGCTTGTCTTCTTTCTGAGAAAAATTCAGCCTGGGTGTCTCCTACATTCTGTGTCAGATGTAGCTCAAAGGATGGGTCTTGCCTCTCGCTCAAAAAAATGCACAGCACCTCTCCAGTGGAAATCTCTCCATGAAAAGCACATCTGCAGTCTGAGGCAGGAAAGCAGATAGTCAAGAACCCCTGTACTGCATGGGAGCCTCCCAGGGAGGGTGTGCCGTGCCAGATCTCTAGGCAGTATCCACTGGCAAACTGAGATACAGAAGATCTGGGCCATCATGTTTTATTTGCTTTTGTGGTTAACAGCAGTGGGTGATTGCTCAGGAAATGTGGGTTCAGCAGTGAATTCCAGGGGCAGTTCAGAGTTGCCTTTGTTTCCACGTGCCAGTGCACTTCCCTGGGCACCTCTGAGGGGGCTGCATCAGCAGGGGTGTCCAGAAGGGTCTCACACATCTGCTCAAGGGTTGGGATTTTTATTCTCACTTCAATCTAGGAGGTTGAGGAAATGCCTCTTATCTGGACGTCTTTAAATGAACTTGTTTGGTTGGGTTTCTTTCTTCGTTGAGGAGAAAAAGGTTTGAATGATGGAAAACACCAAAGTTTGGTCAAATAAGAAAAATAACCTCTTTGAGGCAAGGCTGTTTCCCATAAATGGGAAGCTTTATGGAGAGGCTGCCAAGGAATGCTGTCTTCCTGGAAGACGGGAGCAGGGCGCCAGCAGCTGGCTGGGGAAGTGTTCATCCTGCAGCAGTACCTGACTCCTGGACTGCCCCGAAACCTGCCTCCTTTCCTCCCCTCACAAGCACTGCTGCTGCTGCGGCTGCTGCTGCTGCGGCCAGTGCGTTCCACAGCCCTTGAGGGTGGCACAGAAACTTGGGTGGAAAATAGCTTTGAATATGAAGCTGATCATAAAGCTACCAAAAGCTAATAATATTCCCTGCCCATTCTTGTGGTATAAAAATATCACTCATGTTGGGCCAGTGAACAGCCAGCAAGGCTCTGGAGGGCTCTCTGAAGCCTGTTCTGGCCACAGCATGACTTTTCCCTGCTTAACTTTGTAAACCTGTAATTGGCAATAAAAGAGACCGCACTCCTGCTTTTTTAACTAATATTTATTTAAACCTCACCATAAGGTGCCCACTGTGGTTTCTTTTGTTTCCAGCAGGATAAAATTCATAAGCAGAGACCAATTTATCATTTAAAAAACTATTTTGAATTTTTAGCCTAAACTGTCCAGCTTCAAACTGTGTTTGAAGGGTTTTCCTTGGAGCTTAGCAGGGATTTTGCCCTTTATTTCTGGAGAAGTGGAGAGCAGATAGCTCTTCTCAGGGAAATTAAACAGAAAACAAACAAAGGATAAATATTTTTGTAGAGGTCTACACAAGAGAGCAATATTTGCAGTGAAAGTGAAAGCTCTGAACATTTCAGCTGCTCTGTTGGGCAATGATCTTTTCTGCCTCCTTCAGTTTTAACTAAAAACAATAAACTAAAACCTTTGGGAAGATTTTTACATACATGGATTTTGTTTGCGTGTGTTTTAAATGTGAATAGAAAATAATTTTCACTTAATCCACCTATCCAAGGTGCCTAATTTTGTAATCTTAATATGAATTTTATAATCTTAACCTTATTCTGAACTTCACCTAGTGTGTGAGGTTAACGCTGTACAAAAAAAGGACGTGAATTCTAAGTAGAAAATGAACCAGAAACCAGAAGGCTAGACTAGGCACAGTACTTATGTTCTCTGTACACTGTGGTGCTCTCTCCACTGCTGCTTTCAAAGTGGGGATGCCAGGCAAGATGCATCTTGAGCCTGAGCCTGTTACAGGAGTTCTTATGTTTCACGTTATGAAGAGAGGAACATCTGGAAATAAAAGCTTTGTCTGAGGCTCTTGGTTGCCTTTAAAAAAAAAAAAAAAAGTCCTGTTGATTGTTTTCATCAGATGAACAACAGGAAAAATCTGTTAGTGTTTGATGAGATGTGTCACAGCAGATCAAGTTTTTCTCAGCTCTTATTTCAGGCTTTAATAGTGAAACCATCTGTTGAGGAGCTCATTTGTTTTGTTTTATTTATCGCAGCGGATTATCTCTTCAGATAATATTTCACAAGATCCAAGGGGAAAGAAGGGAACAGATTTGGCTGTTGAATCCATCAGCTGAACCAAAGCACAGGCTCACAAGTGTCATGTAGGAGACTTGGACCATCAGTGCAGCAGGAGCCCCAGGAGCAGAGACTGCCTTTCTAGCTGGCACTGGCACTGCAGGAAGGGCTTCCAGGAGCAAAATGTGAGTCTGGCTGAGATGAGGAGCCAGGGCACCCTGGCTGAGAGGCTCCCAGCAGCTGTGGGTAGCACACTGCTGCTGAGCTGTGCCATTGCATTACATAATGGGAAGTGCTCTGGTTTATAGTGAGGATTACTGCACTCTGTAATCATCCCCTCCTGTCCCAGCTTGCTGACAGCTTTGAACTTGCTGATGGCTTTGACAGCAGTAAATAAGAGAGGAAAGAGGATTGCAGAGCGATGGTAGTAACACCTTTCCAGTCTGGGGAGGCTGCTGCTCCCCAGCATCTGGAGATCTCACATCTAGTGGTTGCTGACTCTGCTGCAGCAGCATCCCCTCACCCCTTGGCAGAACCGGTGCTCACACTGGGAGTTTGCCCGTCCTCTGGATGTGTCCCACTGTCCCCCAGCCTGCTGCCCCCAGCCCACCCCGGGGGACAGGCAGAGTGGGCAGTGAGCACACCAGAGCAGGTGTGTGCAGAGGAGCTGCTCCTGTTGGTGTTCTCACCTCTCCACCAGGTGTGGGCCGTGTTTCTGAGGCAGCTCCTGCCCGCTGAAGCACTTCTTGTTCCCCAGCATGTTGTGTCTGCTACTATTCCCACATTCCTCCGACTTAAAAGTGCAAGTGTGACTTCTCTTCCTCTTGGGCTTGCCCAGCATCGAGTTTTCAATTAACATCTGCCTCTAACTAACAAGGTCCTTGTCCAAGTCTGTAGATGAGATCTTAGGGAATGTCAGTGCTTTGGACCAGATATTTTTCATACTGTTTATCCATCTTTTCTATTTCTTCACTTGTGTGCCATTCTGTTTATTTTAGCTATCCTCAGGCACCATAATTTTGGTATAACTGATATTCAGTAGTTTTCTGATCCAAGGCTTTAAGTCATATATTTCTCCATGGGATGAGCCCTGCATGAAACCGCACAGTCCTGGATTAGACATTAAGAATATGGATCATGTTTTAAAAATTCATTTATGCAACTTTTGGGTAAAATTAGACTCAGACAAGTTGTTCTTGTCACAAACCCATGAAACTTCTCAAGACCTTCCTCCCTTAACCAAAGCTATTTGCCTGCAGGGCATGAAGTCTCCGCAATACTACAATGGGAAAAACTGCATTTTGTGGTCAGTTGGTAACATGTAGTTTTGCAAGTGGATTCTGAGGTTGGTTATCACCATATTGTATTATTAACAGCACTGAGAAGGACCAGAGTAATATGAAGTAGGTTTTAGTGGTGTCATACTTCTGCATGGACAATCAACTTCTTGCAGCAGCTGCTGTGCTGGGGCCTCCTCTGATGCACGGTCCCTTAGTGCAGATGTTCAGAGGGGTTCAGCTGCCAGGGTCAAGTGTCCTGCACTCAGACAGGCATCAGAAGTCCCTCTCTGAATGGCTTCTTCAGCTGATGTGTGGTGTGCACCGGGCTCCTTGGCCACGTCAGCTGCCCCAGCCTTTGCAGTTTTGTTCTTTCAGACCAGGGCAGCTCTAGAATGGGCCTGTGCAGGACTTTTTTATGTGTATTTATGTGTATGTTGAATTCAGTGGCTATAAAACGTGTTTGGATCACAGACACAAGGATTGTGATTTATTGATTTGAAAAGTAAAGAGATTAGTTTAAATTCAACATACTGTCTTAATTGTAAAGGAAATATAAGCTGCAGAGAACCAAGAAATAAGTGATACTTGTTAATAGGATAATTAGAGAAGCCTGTGAGAATAGAAGTGAGGAGCATCTGTAAAATTAGTGGAATTTAGAGTTCACTTGGCAAAGTTTATTTCATATAAAATTCCCTCATTAGGAGTCTCAGCTTCAAAGCTGAAAGGTAAACAGCTTTGTGTTCCTGGATGCCTTCTGTGGCACTATTATGTCACAAAATGAATTACTGGTTTAACTAATTACAATTGAATAAAGAGGAATGGAGATACTAATTAATATTTAGTATTTCATCATCAATGATGCATAATACTAAGTTGTGGAGTATGTCCTCATCAATCTCAACACAAGCAGTGCTAATAACCATCTATTTTACTAAGAGTTCAGTGGACTCGTTTGATACACAACATATGTGCATTAGAAATTTGGTTTCCTCAATGTAGTTTTGAAACCATCTAGTGGAATTAAACTCAGTAGCAACGTCTCCTCTTGTGAGCCATGTGCATAAGAATAAGGTGTTTGTGTCTGTACCAGTGAAATGAAAGAGGGGTTTGGGACTTAAGGTTTTTCTCTCCCAAAAATCTGTTTCCCAAACTGGTTGTCATGGGGCACTGTCAGCCTTGGCAATTCCCATGCTGATTTTTCCTTGCTGAGTTGATAAAAGCTTAGAGTTTTCAGCATCTGCAAACATAAACTCCTCCAGCCAGGGTAAATACCCTGCCCACTGTGGAGGACTATCATCCTCTGCTCTACCAAGCTGGGGGCTTTGTTTCACCATAACTCACCATATAGAAGTGCTCCACGTGTCAAGGTGGCTGGACACTCTGTACAGTGACAGCTGGAGAGCCTCCCTGGACACACTCAGAGGGCTTGAAATACCTAAAATACTTCCTTAGCAAGTCTTTGTTACTCTAATTTGCTCAGACGTTACAAATTCTAAGGAACACTCACAAAAGTTATATTAAAAAGCTGACTTTTACTCAGGTAAAATATGACTTTTATGGTCGCTTGGAATTTTTTGTTGACTATTCTTTCCCGCTTACTTTTGGTTTGTACAAACTGGCTTTAGAGCAGCATGTGAGCAGGTTGTCTTTGATTTCTGAGGGGGTCAGGAGCCATAGCCAAGTACGATCCACCCCCCTTGTCCGAGTCCAAAGGTAGCTAAAGAAATTATACACAAGAGAACAAATAACCTTCCCTGGACTGTCAGATTCCCCTTCATTTCCTATCTTGTCTGTTGAGGCTGCAGGGCCCTGGGGGAGATGGGGACTCAGTTTTCTGCATGCAGACATGGAGCACACCTGCATTGGAAATGCAAGAGAAAAGTGATGTGTGCAAGGCTTTCCAGTACAGAAACACTCTAACTTATACAGCAACATGCAGAAGTGATCCCACTGTATGGGTGAATAATTTATCACATCTGAGTTTTAGTCATTTACAAGGCTTACAAGAATATCCAGATTTATAATCACCCCAGTGTTCTGGAGGAGTTCCAGTTTAAATAATTATATTGCACCAATACTCTCCGGTTTTCTTATTTCAGCTGACGTACTCATTTTTACTTCCTTTTTCACTCTGCTGTTAAGTCTCTCTGAAGGACCATCCAAGAAGCCGTGGACCTGCAGTGGTATATGGGATTCCTTCTTTTACAGTGCATGGCCAGCTAGGTCTCTAACACCCCGTGAGAGGAGCAGGCTTCTAAAAAATATTAAATATTCGGTTCTGTGTGCAAATGGTTATTGACCTTTGACTTTGATGGGCGAGAGCAGGACTGGGTTTTTAACCATATTCCAGACTGAAAAAGTAAAAGCTTGGAAATGAAATCCCTATTCAGATGTACTGAAACGTTCACACAATAATTGGACAATAAGACAGTATTTTTTTCTTATATTTCCAGTGTGTTTTACCCAGGCTGTGCTGGTGCAGGGTGTTTTAGGAGCTGTCTGACTTGCCCTGGCTGCTTTACCCATTACTGCATCTGAATGTCCCCGGGGAGCTGCAGCTGGGACAGAGCTGATCTCTGCAGGCAGATTTTTGCTGTGTGATCTGTGAGGTGAGAAGGGGACCAGGCAGTTGGGTCCTCATCACCCTGCCTCGTTAGCAGAGATGGAGCCCCCGTTGCCTGAGCAGTCGTGGGTTTCTCCATCCCAGTCGGTGCTGCAGGTTCCTGGAGCTTGATGAGAGCATCCAGCAGCAGGGGGAGGTGTGAGCCAGGCAGCCCTGCTTGAGAGCCTGGCAAGGGAGCCAAGAGAAGCGGCCACACAATGTGAGAGAGACGTGGCCGGAAAAGCTTAAGCAAGTTTCTTAAAGAAAAAAAACCCCAACCAACCCAAAAAGAGTGAGTAGATACACAGAGAGAGGCTGGGTAGCCAGAAAAGAAAAGCAGCCAGAAAGCTAAATACATGCAGCTGAAGAACTTAAAAAATTCAAGAGGAAGACATGAGAGGTGGCCAGAACAGCATTAACAAAACAGACTCTCCCTTTCCCTTCCCTGATCATCTTTCATTCCACTACATCCTTCTCCTCAGCTCTTGGCTCCCCATCCTTTCTGCCTCCCTCCTTCTAGCCAGGGCAGAATGGCAGCTTCAGCTCTGAGCAGGAATTAGTCTGAGACAATGGCCAGAATAATGAGCGGATTTAGGGGAGAAAAACCCAATAAATCACGAATTAAGACACCTATGAAAATGGTGGGATTGGCCACTCCATGTGTAAACATGAGTCTGTTCTTAAGGAAGGGACACTCACAAGTGCTGGTGTCAGGATCTGGCTGGTGAGCGTGCTGTAGTGTGTCCTGCTCTTGAATAACCACTTTATTCCTGGACAACCTTCCTCAACAAAGTCAGCTGAAACGTGGTGCTTTATAATCATACAGTGAGGAATATGTCCTGATGTCTTTCTGGTCTGGTGATGGCAAAAAAAGGCAAGAAAAGCATTTTTGTTCACCTGTGACATTCAGAATTGTGTCTGTTTGCTCTTGTCCTTTGTTCTGGTGCATCCAGTTGACAGAGCAGCTGCTCTGATGTTGTAGGAAGTAGGTGAATAGCAAAAAGACATTTCCATAGTCAATTCCCTTCTGAAGAAACCCTTTCCAAATGTAGTGGAACTGATTCTGGCAGGTAAAAGGGATTGCTGGCAGTGGTTAAATGTTCCTGGAGGCACTGCTAGTGAAGACATCATTTCAGTTGAACTAGTCGTGGCAGTGATGTTCTTGTTCCTGAGAGCAGCGTGGAGCAGGCTCTGTTGTGCGCTGCACAAGCACAGAAGATGCTCTTTCTGTCTCTGGGGGTCACAGTCCAGGTGGCAACTTGTGTAAAGAGCAGAAAAAATACGATAGGATAAACAGATTTTTTTTCCCCCCTTGATTTCAAAGCAGCAGTGGTACTGGGTTGCCCAAACACTGAATATTAGTGGCAAAGCTGAGAAATGAAGGTGGATCTCCAGTGCTGGGAGCCAAGCTCCTTCTCTTAACCAAAACCTTCCATTCCTGCATTGGTGTTACATGCTGGGCACTGCTATTGGCCAGGAGTTTCCCAGGAATACAATGAAGGCAGAATAAGCTCCAATATTGTATTTTATTTTGTCCCCAAGGCCGTTATGAATCTGAGAAACTCCCTGTGCTGGTGAGCAGGGGAGTGTGTCACACTTGGTAACACCAGGGCTGTAATGCTGAGGGAACTGTAGAAGTTCACTGGCTTTATTTAGAAGTTTATTTAGAAGTCTATTTATTTAGAAGTTAACTGGCTTTATAGTTCTGGGCATGTGCACTTCTGACTCAGGTCTTTTTATCTGCAGTAGCTGGACTGACTGATGTCTGTACTCTGGAGCTCATACAAGTGCCAGTCCAGCTTCCCTGAAAATGGCTGTGCTGCAGCTTCAGGTTATCCCCTTACAGCTAAACTAGCTTGGAAGTGCTCCAGAGTCTGCTGTTGTGAGAAAATCATTCCATTCTCTGTCTTCCTCTCACAGATGTTCATTACTTGCAGACACAGACCAGAGTACTGATTAATTTGCCTTAATTTCTACTCCCCAGTCCAGCAAAGCTGTAGTTCTGGCAGGGCTTTCATTATTTCGTTCTTTCACTCAGGGTATTTTGCAAGCTTTTTATTTTTTACTTTTTCTTCCATCCTTCTTCCTCTGGGCTCCCATGTTCAGTTGTCTGCTTTGGACAGGACAGGCTCCATCAGTGCTCACAGCCCCACACCCACAGTGCTGTGTCAGCAAGAAATACCTCAATTCCCACCCAATCTTGGCGTATTCTGAGTGACTGTGCCCCAAGCCCTGGTCCCTGCTGGGAGAGATGCTGTGCAGTGTAAAATCTCCTGCCTCCCTGCTCCTGTCTGCTGTGCAGTGTAAAATCTCCTGCCTCCCTGCTCCTGTCTGCTGTGCTCCCGTGGTTCTCCCCGTGCCCAGGCCCTCGCCTCTCGCTGCTCCAGCCTGCACTCTGAACGCAGGGATGACTTCACCTCTCACATCCACTTTCCCTCACTCCCAGCCTCTTCTGCACCTCTAACCAGCCAATCCCCTCTCTCCTAGGACACCTCCCTCTGGGACTGGCTCTGTGCAGTGGCTTTTTATTGTTCTCTGTCCTCAGAACCATAGAAATCGGAGCTGGAGAAGCCTGATGAGGTCATCTCGTCCATTCCCCTTGCCAGCACTGAATTGTTTCCTACAGGCTAATTTTAAAATTACTCATTCAGCTGGGCTCCAGCTTCTCTTAGAGGATTATTCCACAGTGTGAGGCTGTAGATCATGCCATTAGGAAGTTTTTCCTGACAGTTATCTTGAATTTTCCTTCCTGTGCTTTTGTTCCATAGTTCATAGCTCTGTCCCACTGGGCCACTCCAAACAATGCATTTCACTCTTCCAGAGCAGACATCCTTCAAAGCCCAACCCATCACTGCCTTTTAAAGAATTAAACGAGATACTACCTGTTACCCTCCCTGCTCATGGTGCCCAGTGACACAGCTGGTGATCTGTCCCCCTTTCTCTGCAAGGAAAGGGACAGTCCCACCCTGTCCTGTGCTGTATAATGGCAGGTGCCAGCTGCGGATAAGAACTCAGGTTTCTTCTCACAGCAGCTCCTTCTTTCACACTCTGGAGCTAGGGATGCACTCTCATAGCTAAGGGCTGGAATGAAGGTTTTGCAGCAGTTGAGCCTTTTGCTGCACCTACTCCTGCTTTTGGTAGATAAATTGACCTGTGTAGCTCAGGTTCAAGCACAGCACAGGCTCCTGTAGCTGTTTTAGTTGGAGAAAGACTTTTTATTTTAATTCTCCTTCATTAAAATTCATCCTGTCTCAAACTTAGCAATCACGATTAATTCTGCTTATCCCTTTCACACGTACAATGCTGATGTTCTCCACCAAAAATGAACGTTTGGGAAACTCCCAAATACAGGCATACATACGGCTTGAAATAGAAAGGCTTAGAATTAGTTTGTTAATCATCTTTGAACATGTTCAGAGAAAATGATTAACATGAAGGACCTGATCTCTGTCACCTTTTCATACCCATTGTCAAGTGTTGTGACTTTTCACCTTCCAGGATACTGAAAGATGTGGCTGTTCTGTCAGGGGAGCTCAGCCACTTGGACCGAGGTGGTACAGGAGTACAGCTCATTATTTAGAGACCTAGAAAATGTTTTGACAATCTGGCTTCTGCAGTGGAAATGGAGGTCTTGGAAATTGGGCTATGAGCAGCTTGGATGGTTTGTTCCCCACTGGGTGTGCCGAGTACTTCTGGCCATCAATGAACTTGTACATGGCTTTTGAGATATCCTGAGGTCACCTTTGTCATCCTGACATGGACACAGCATGGTCTCAGAGGGGGTAAGGAGCCTGCTGTCTACGGCTGTATAAAGAGATGTGATGAGAACTGAGGGCACATGTTGGCAAAAACAATCACCTGCTGTTCACAGGGATTTGAGAATCTCTGGGATTCTTTTAACCAAATAAATATTTTTGAGACGAGCTTCTCTTAACCAATTCTAAATCCCACAATTATCTCGGTAGGGTTGGCTCCACAAAGTCCTGTGAGCATCAAGGATCTGGTCAGAATAGAAACAGAGTGGCCACGAATAGTGTCTGTAGGAGGGAAATGAGAGGGGTGATTTAGATGAGCTCACCACAAGAAGCACAAGGGCAGGCTGGGAAGCACATATGCAGCAGGGGCACAATTGGGGACACAATTACAGCAGGATGGGAGATGTGGCAAGTGCAAGCACAGGATAGCAGATGTGGCAAGTGCAAGTACAGCTCCACCAGAGCTGAGAGCCACTGGGGATCCCCCACCCAGAAAGCTCTGCCGTGTGGAGTCAGCACTCCCTGCCCTGAGACTTGTGCGTGTGGCTGGGTGTGCACAGCCCTGTTTTCTCACCCACTGCTGCTCATGGAGGGTTGTTTTTGGCAGTCCCTCTCTTGCCCCTTTCCCTGCACTCTCCCTGCAGCTGTAGCTGTTCCTGCTCCCTTGGAGTGCTGGGGAGAGGGTGGAAGAATCAGATCCCTGAGCCCTGCACCCAGTCTCTGGCAGTTCTCTCTCTGCAAGTGCAGCTGTCCCAGGTGTGTGGTTTCCACTGCCTTGCTGTCTGCATGGTCAGGAGAGGGGCATTTATCCTTGTGCAGAGCAAGGAGAGGGGCATTTATCCTGTGCAGAGCAAGGAGAGGGGCATTTATCCTGTGCAGAGCAAGGAGAGGGGCATTTATCCTGTGCAGAGCAAGGAGAGGGGCATTTATCCTGTGCAGAGCAAGGAGAGGGGCATTTATCCTGTGCAGAGCAAGGAGAGGGGCATTTATCCTGTGCAGAGCAAGGAGAGGGGCATTTATCCTGTGCAGAGCAAGGAGAGGGGCATTTATCCTGTGCAGAGCAAGGAGAGGGGCATTTATCCTGTGCAGAGCAAGGAGAGGGGCATTTATCCTGTGCAGAGCAAGGAGAGGGGCATTTATCCTGTGCAGAGCAAGGAGAGGGGCATTTATCCTGTGCAGAGCAAGGAGAGGGGCATTCATCCTGTGCAGAGCAAGGAGAGGGGCATTCATCCTGTGCAGAGCAAGGAGAGGGGCATTCATCCTGTGCAGAGCAAGGTGCCCCTCCGAGGCTCTGATCCCAGCCACGCTGCAGTGGCTGACAGGGGGTGCAGTGTTTCCCTCCCTTCTCTCCTAGATGCATAGGCTGGAGGTGTGTGTCTGCATGTTGTCTCCACTCTGTAGCCAGCTGCTGGCCTTGGGAACCTCATCTTTCCAAGGTGGGTCATGGAAGACTCTGCTCAGCTCTCAGGCTGTGGATTTGATGGCTAGAGATCGATGAACATCCTCCATGGGTGTAAGGAGACCACTTCTGGTTACAGTGCTACTTCTGGAAAATGAAATACGCTTCAGATCTAAATGTCTTCAGTTAACCTATGCAGTACATTTCATCTCTTAGAAACATCATGAAAACACCATCTTTCCATACACAAAAAACTTCCTAGCAAGGCTCGTGACAGAGTTCCATCTGCAAAAAAAAAAGCACAAATGTTTTGCTTCCTGCCCCCCCAGCACTCCTGGCCACTTGCCTTGAAGGGCTCAGTGCTGAGCGATAAGCACTGAAAGAGATCCCACAAGTATGTCCAGAATTCCTTCCTGCTGGGGGTTGATGGCACTAATTTAGCTCCATGTTCTATCTCAGCTTGCTGTTTTCAGCAGAGCTGTCACTTCTATTTTTAACATCTCCTCTCTACACCGTGTGGCTATATTTAGGTTAGTATTTCTTAAATATGTAGATTCTTTTCTTTCCTTTCTTATTCCCTTTTTCCATGATCACCTCCTAGAATAAACTGTTCCCCATCTTCCTCTTTATCCCATCCAGTTCCAGAATTACTGGCCCACATTGTAAGGAAGAGTTCCTGCAGTAAGAGGGGAGATGCACGAACCAATGTCCTGTTCCACATATTTGCAACGCACACTTTGTTTTTCTAGCTTGGCTGGTGTCACTTTTGGCTCAGGAAAAACTTACAAATATAAAGTGGAGTAAAGTGTATTAATGAAAAGGAGGTGAGCAGTGAGGGCCTGTATTCTAATTTGACTGCCTCCGTTGCAGTAATCAAAATCAGATTTTCTCTTCATTTTTCATCTTAGCAGCCTTAGTAGGGGAGTGTCCATTACCTGACTGGCCAGGGATTAGCACAAATGCTGCAGGTGCTGGATCCACTGGCTGCAGCAGAGATGCTGGGAGCCAGGTGCATCACTGAGAACAGGCAATGCTGTTCACAGTGTGCTCATAGACCTGAGCTTCCCTCCCGAGAAGCTCAAAGATGGGTCAAAGCTGCATGGGTGCACATCCAGAAGCAAAAGAGAGGGAAGAAATTTACACAGAAACATATTTACTGTGTTCTTCTCCACACTACCCATTCCTCACCTTCCTCTTGCAAGTCCAACCCTGGTTCCGTTTACCCCCTGAGCCCCAGCATCACCCAGGCCAAGGCTGCACTGGGATTACAGCAAGACACTGGGGTGAGGCTGAAAGCTGATTTACAGACGTATGACAGCCTGGCTTCTTGCCACTCAGGAGGACAATGAAGCTGCTGCAGCTTCTGACAAAGCCCAGGCTTTAGGAAGGAGCTGGGTCGTGGTAGCACACGTGTGGAGGGGATTTTAAGAGCACGGTGGGAACTGCAGGGAATGTAAGAATCTGAGTGGTTGTTTTGGGCATCTGCAAGGGATGCTGTGGAGGATATGAGCATGGAGCTAAGGTTATCACAGCAGGGGGTACAGGACAGAAACCCACAGGAAACAAAGTCTCATTAGCTCTGCTGCTTGTAGAACAACTTGTTTTAATTACGCTTCCCTTCCATTTCTAAAGGGAAAATGGAGGAAGAAGGAAAAAAAGGAAAGGGAAAAACCTGAAAAAATAAAATAAAACCCATGAAATAACAGTTTCCAATATTTTGAATTCCTTCTTACTCTCTTTGGTTGAGGAATTTTTTTCCCTTTTTTTTTTTTCTTTTGTCTTGTCAGCTAATTTCACCTTAGGAACATCATAAATCATATAAATATTCTCTTTCTTAGAGCACCTTCCAGTGCCTGAGGGAGCTCCAGGAAGGCTGGAGAGGGGCTGTTTCCAAGGGCCTGGAGTGAAAGGATGAGGGGTATTGGGTTTAAATTTGAGGAGATTTAGACTGGATCTCAGGAAGAAGCTCTTGACCTTGAGGGTGGTGGAACTTTACCCTGCCTTGCAGTGAGACTGACTCACCAAGGAGAGGGTTTCTGCTCTTGCCTGGTCCAGCTCTCTGTGAAGTGTGAGGGATGGGTGATGTGGCTGAGCTGAGGAGGTTGGAGCTCTGGCAGTGCAGGAGCTTTAGGAGCTCCTGCAGCTATTTCCTTGGGTTTAAAGTGTGTGTGTGAGCACCTCACTCCCTGTGCTTAGAGAAGGTGAAATCATAACACCTGCCCGTGACGTGGAGCTACCTGGGTCAGAGACAGAGTTATGGGAAAACAGCAAGTCAGTTCTTGGTTTCAATACATTTACCTTGCTCCAAAGCAAGAGATGTAGAAAGCAATAAAGCACAAAGTGAGCAAGGAGGCAAGGAAAAGAAAGTAAGCAAAGAAGCTAACAAGCAAGAAAGGAGAAAGCAGGAAAAAAAGGTTTGTAATGTAAGGAGCAACAAAACCATAAAATATATAATTAACCCACATGGAAAAAGACTATAGTTGATTTCCTGCATCTCCCTGAGTTATGTTTCAGAAAATGTAGAGCACACATACTATGTTTAAAGCAGATTTGACAACACATAAAGCATTAAAAATATTATGACACGGGCCAATATTTATGATGTATATTTCCACAGATGAAATACATTGTGTCATGTCATGGATTTTAAAAAGCATGGAAATTGGCCATGTCATAATATTTTAGAGTTTTTTATACATTGTCAGAGCTATTTTAAATATACGTGCTCAGCATTTTATGAAACTTCCAACAAGTGGCCATACGGAAAATATATCCTCACTTCACAGGAGACCAGCGCCTGAAACGTGGGGTTTAGCTAATACACGTTCTGAAACACAAGAAACCTTTTCTTTTTGGTGTATTTCTTCAACCTCGGTCTACCCACCCCACTGCACTGTGCACAGGTTTACCCCGTGGTGCTCAGTGGTGGTAATGCAGCTGAGCCTCCCTGCAGGGTGTCAGGATGCGACCCCGGGCAGCACGCTCAGCTGCAGGCACCCCCACAAAGCAGTGCTGAGAGGCTCAGGGACCCAGAAACCCCTCTGCAGAGAGGGTGAGGACAGGCTGGGATGAAACGGGTTCAGCATTTATCTGTGTGGACTCCCAGGAGCTGGAAGGTGAAATCTCTCACTGAGGGTCACGGGGAAGTTCTGGCATTTTCCAGGAACAAGAGCTGGGTTCCCAGTGCTGGGGTTTAGCAGCACGACCACCAGATTAAGCTGCCAGCAGATTAAGTTGCACAGTTAAAATCTGTATTTTCAACAACTACTGCAACCTGAATATTAATATAACTATTCTTATATCTTCACTTTCCTTTTTTCCCCTTTTTTTGGTGAAATATTCCATACAACCATGACTCTAGTCATGTCTCCTCACTGAGGTGCCCAGTCTGCCTCCCTTTGCAGCACCTGTGTGGGGTACTGGGGTACTGGGCACTCCTGGTGTGATTTTGGATTGACAGTTTTTCTGGTTTTTCGTTTGCTCGTTTCTTTGGCTTTTGTTTTGTTATTTTGGTGCCTCTGTTTTGTTTTGTGGATGCTTACATGTCACTTCTCTTTCAAGCTCCTGGAAGCTGCTATGGCAGCCCCTTCAGCTAAACATGCACCCCCCTGAAACAGCAGCAGTGCTTGGGAAATCAGAATCAGTCTGGAGAGCCCCTGGAGCCCAGTGTGTTCTGCACACCAGCTTGCCCTGCTGCCCCAGATAGAGTTGGCTTTTTTAATGCGCTTTTGCTGGCTGATAGGGAAAGTTATTTCAGCACTTCCAGGAACACTGGGTTTCTAGGCTCTGTCCAACTGCTTTAATTTAGATTTCCATTGTTTGTTTGACTGATTTATCTGAAATATTTTAAAGGGTAGCATAAAGACATCGAGTCTCCAGAGCAGGTTATTGCTTTCACATATGCTTCAGGTCGAGCTTTGGGTTTTAGGGGAGGGTTTATTTCTGAGGGGGCTGGAGGAGGTGAGGGAAAGTTTGGGCAGCATATGTGTCACAGGCTTTTTGCTCATGTTTTTCTTTGTTCTTCGTTCCATGTCTTTTCCAATAGATTACCCTTGAAATGCAGACTTATTATAGGAAAAGAGCAACTGCTGCAAAGTCCTAGATATTCCAGATAAACACAGAAACACAAAAGATCTTTAGTTTCTTAGGGGCTAAGAGAACCAAACTGTCTCCTGCTGGGGAAAGGTGAAGCAAGGAAACGACCTGAACAGGGAAACCTGTTGCCAAGTAAGGAAAACAATTTGAAAGCATGGTATGCATTTGCAATTAAAAACAAAGAGTCCAATTCTTTCCCTCTGTGGACAAACCTTGGTTGGACAGGGCCTTTAGAGCAAGCACTTTCCTTATTTCTTAGGAAAACATGCCCAACATAGTGACAACAAAAAGTGGGAGTTTTACATCTTGGTACCCACAAGAGCTCAGTCTCATGGCCCATTTATTACAGGAGTAGCATTAATGGCAAATTAAAACTTCAGCCACTGTAGTCAGAGTTGGTACAGACAGGAGAGCAGTGTCTGGATGAAAGTGAAAGCAGCAGAGGTGGCTCCTCAGGAAACACTGAGCAGCTCTTGTGGAGAGAGGTCATTCAGTGAGGTGTGTCCAGCTGCTTAGGGGAGGCAGCAGGAGCATCACAACGTGGTTTGAGATGCACACAGCACAAGTGGGTCTGGGGACAGTGTCTCCCATCTGGCTCTTGCTTGTGAAAGAAATGCATTTGCCCTTCCCCTGCAGAATGACTGTGACTTGCTTTCCACAGCAAACCAACACCAAGAAATTCTAGTCAGTGAACAGAACCCAGACAGGAATGGATGTTGATGCACTCCAGCTGCAGGTCAGTGTCCCATTTTGTAGCTTTGTGGAGGGTGTTTTTCCATTAGACCATTAGAAGGTGTAAAACACTCCTTGCAAGCCATGGTAGAGTTCCTTACTGCCCATACAACCCCATGGTAGAGTTCCTCACTGCCCATACAACCATGCCAGGAATCAGAAGGTAAGGTGTAAAACACTCCATGCAGGCCATGGTAGAGTTCTTCACAGATTCAGATATTAGGGGCTGGAAGGGACCTAGAAGCTCATCTAGTCCAACCCCCCTGCCAGAGCAGGGTCACCTAGACCAACTCACTGCCCATACAACCCCATGCCAGGAATCAGAAGGACTCTGAGGATGTGTGAACTGTACAGCAGGACCTGATCTTGCAGTCTTCCCCATCCACATTGTCTGCACTTGTCTCCAGATGCTCCTCCTTTGGGTGCAGGAGCCCCGAGCCCCCCGAGATCACAAACAGACACTTGATCTGAGGATCAGGCCACTCAGCTGCCATGGGGACTAAACCTCTGCCTCAGTGCTGAGCAGAGAGGGAAGTCTTTCTGCACAGACCCCGTGGTGCAGTGCTCCTGCCCAGATCACATCACTAACACCTTCTTGAATGTGGCTTCTTCCCTGGAGGAACCAGCAGCTGAGGCCTGAGAGGACCTGGCCATGAGCAGGACTGCTCAGCCACGCTGTGCAGAGGACATGAAACAGCTGGCGTGGGCCCAGGTACACACAGCCTGCAACACAATGGCACTCGAGGGATGGAGTGACCAAGCTGCAAACCTCTCTCCCCCAGCCCTCCTCCTTTTAATCTATTTTATAAATTCACTTTTGAACATGCAGTGCATAGATGCTTTCTACCTTTGTCTCTGTTCTTACTCGTGACTCCTTGGGGCCCAATTGAAAGAAAAAAAAAAATTGTTCTGCACCATTTGCTAAGGTTTTTGGCAGGGTTTTTGTAGGAAAGAGTGAGGAATGCATTGTTTCTACATCAATTCACCCACAGGTCACTCCCTGTGCACTTGCACACGCTTGAGGGATTAAAAATGACAGGATTCCCAGTTTGTTTGCTCTGAAAAGGCTGCACACATGCTGTCTCACACATCCACAAACTCCTAGTGACATTGCTGGTGATGTGCCTGTCAGTGTCAGTGCAGCACCAGTGACATCATGATTAATAGTAGATTAATAATAGTTTAATAATAGATTGATGCCAAGAACTTGTTTATTATTAAAGGCAAACAGAAGTTGTGCATTTTCCCTAGGAACAAGGGAAAAGTGTAGCTGGTAAATTAACCTAAAATAAATCTCCCAGCCTGAAGGTTACTGATTACAGAAGAGTTTATGTGTTTGATATATAAATGGTTTCTTGTCCTCGTGCCTGTCTGGGCCTGGGGACCGTGAGGAAGTGTAGAAGTTGTTAGCAAAGTGATGCAGAAGCAGACCAAGGCACGAAGGGTGTTGGTGCTTACTGTAAATGTGTCAGCTCAGCTGGCACAGGGCAGGTGATGCAGAGTGTGTGTGAGCACTGTGATCAGTTATGCAGGAATGTGAGGTTTCCATATCCACTGCCTTGCTGGGTTAGCTTTAAAACGTGCCATAAAACCAGCACTTTGCAGTGGTAGCCCCAGCAACACTTCTGTGCATTGTCCTCTGCATTTGTGTTGGCTTGCTGACACCCGTGCTTTACTGCTCAATATCCTGGGAAGGCCTCTGTGTTTTATGGCTCTGCGTGTACTGCAGCAAGGAGAGGGCCTGGGCTCTCCAGTGAGGAAACACACAATTTTCTTCACTGATATGGTTTTGTTCTCCTCTAATCATTGTTCTCCTTTTCACACAATCCCGAGGAAGAGCTGCTGTAGGGGCAGAAGGGGCAGATGACAGTGAGTGTGTGAGTGTGCTTGCAGTTATTGCATTACCTGGGCTCCACATGAGGCTTGTTCATGTGAGAGGAGGAGATTAATTCCTTTGGGTTACTGGAGAAAAATCCCAGGCCTGTAACTGATTTCTCGAGAGAGCTACTGAATTCTTCAGCTCTGTCCCTTTGCCAGTGTATGCCTTTTATTTGCCACCTCTAAATAAAATAATAATAATAATTTATTATGAGTATTTATAAAAATATAAATATAAAATTTTATTACGATTAAGATTCCTGGAAAGAAGTGCTGTTTCAAAGCTGGTAAACCAGGACAAGGGAGGAAGGGGCATGTGAGAAAGTGGTCTCAAACCTGGCAGAGCTGCCCCACTCAGCAGCACCAGAACCCCACCGTGGCTGGCCAGGGTCCCTCCACACACCTTCCCTTGTGCTCTTTGTTCTGCACATCCTCTGGGAATGGTCTTAATCTGTTTGGAGGTGGTGAGGACAGTGAGGAGAGGATCTGAATCTGCCTCTCTTTGTCCTCTGAGTCCTCAGCCTGGCTGGGAAAGGTGAAATAGCTGCAGCTTGTTTGTAAGGTGGCATGAAAAGGTTTAAAGCACAGAATCTTGTATGGATGAGATGGAGAAGCAGTTCTGAGAGACACAGAGATCTCTGAAAGGTGCAGAAAATTCTGATTCTGGCTGCAGTGGAGCAGGATTGAAAACCTTGTCCTTTGCAAGTGGCAGACACGAGCACTGTCCTCTGTGTTGAGGCTGAGCTGGCTCAGAGCAGAGACAGGGAACAGCTGAGACAAGCTCTGGGTGAACTGCACCAGCAGCTGTGATGCTGTGGGACAGGGGTGAGGTGAACACAGCCCTCCCCAAGGGGACCCACTCCTGCTGTGCTGGGTCACCTGCTGTCCTGCTGGAAGGGCTCTTTCCAGCTTCAGTGGCTTCAGTGGCCTTTGGATCCCAGCCCCAGGGTGCTGGATGCTGGATGCACACCCACACGGGTGGCTCTGTGCCAGCGTGCCCCCAAGCCCAGGGAGGCCAAAGCATCATCACTGGGAGCCTTCATCCCAGTGCCTGCAGAGGAGACCCATGTCAGAAACCTCCTGCAAGGACAAAAAGCCCTGTCTAGGCACTGCTTGTCATGGGTTGGTCCATACTCATGGCATGTTAAAAATAGATCATGAGGCTTAAATATGAAACCATTCCTCACTTCGGGGAAAGCAAAATCCTTCCCTGGAGTGTAAAATATTTCCCAAATGGGTGGCTGTTAAAATTCAGAAAAGAAACCCCAACAGTTTATAAAAGCCATGCTGACATTGTAAAAAATAGCATGCTTGGAAGCCTTTGAGTTTCCAGAATGGTCAGTTCAATAGAAAAAGAAAAAAAGCTCTTATTATAAAATTGAGTTGCCTGTCTTAGGTTTTCCCTAATGAAAGAATTTTTGGAGAGAATAAAGCTCACATTGAGTGTTCACAGCCCATCTCCCCCTCAGTGTGTAATTTAACCACCCAGCCCTGTGGCCTGGAACACTTTCGATTACAACTTTTATAGTTATTTTGGAAAAAATTGGTAGCCAAATATTCAACCTTTAGAATATTATGTATGAGAGTTTTTCTTCTCTTAAATGTCATAGGAAATTATGATGACTGTGTGTGTGTGAGCGTGCGTATGCACCTAAGCAAAATAAATTTACTATTTAATGCTACTGGATTCCATTACTCGAAACCTTGACAGCTAGAGCCCTGGGAGGGGCCAGGAAGCTGGGCCAAATTCTCAATCACTCTAAAATGGGTCATATTAATGCTGCTTTAAAGATCATCTCTATAAATAGCTTAGAAAATCAAGTGTTGGGTAGTACTAGACTCACCCTGGCCTGGGTTCCATTACTCCGAGTAAAGGAGACATATTTATGTAGTGGGGTTGCACTTAAGGATCTGTTAAAGAAGAAAAAAAGAGAAGGGAACAGCTAGTGGTTTTCTACAGAAGGCATTTAATTCTGTTGGGCTTACAGTGGGGCTGGGCAGGACTCACTGGTAAAATAAGAGCTGTGCAGTACTGGCTTTCAGGAGCTGAGATTGCTTACAACTGTTTAATGGGTTATTATTTTCTCAGATTAGCAACAACTGTTTCAGCAGCAGCACACACCACATTCCTGATTAATTAGGCCCAGGATTAGGTCTTTACATGAAGTGAGCTGGAGTTCACCATCAGCTTGCAGAGAGATGGGTCTGAAAAAAACATCTGTTGAGTACATTTCTCCCCCCAGCCTTGAAAGAAAAAGATCAGAGCTTTTAGTGGCTGCTTTTTATTCCCTGGCTTATACATCTAGCCCTGTGGAACTGGAATGGTCAGGTATCTATCTTACCTCAAATCCTGGGTAAAATGAAATGTCTGTTTTGATGCTTTAAGTGCATTTTTCTGGTTGTAAAAGGAATCAGATGCTGGGCACGAGGGACCCGGATTGGGCTTCCTTGGTGAGCATCTTGCTGGGTGTAGCTGCTGATAAATGGGAAACAAAAGGCATTTTGTGGCAGTGTGGGCATTTCGTGTTGCTGTCTTAGGCTAGATTACACTCCCCAGATCCCACCCTGTAGAGCTGCAGGGGACTCAGGCATTGGTTAATGACAACTGCCCCGGGCTGTGAACTCTCATAGGTTTGCAGCAAAATCCTGGAGAAATAGAGTTTAAAATGTCTATGTCAAAAAACACAAAAGGGGAGGTGCCAGATGTGTTCAGGGCTCTTAATCATTTCACAGGCTTGAATCTAAACCTGCTGAAAAAATGTCTTAGAATATGATCTCCTCTCTATTTTAAATACCCCTCTAATTCAGTGGAGTGAGAACACTCAAGCATCATAAACAAAACTATCTTGGTGAACACTGAACACATAATAATAGAAGTAGAAGATGATAGGGTGGAAAGATAAAGGCAAGTGATCAGAGTTCTTCTGGCACCTTTCTCTGGGAGTTCTTCACCTCTTGTCTTTTTATACCACTGCAAATGGCAGTTTGGCAAGTTAGGAGCAGCCTCCTGTGCTCAGAGGGTTTATCAGGTTGCTCTGGGACTGGTTTGTTTGCTGCTTTTGCCTCTCCAAAGGAGGGGGTTAAAACCATCACAATAGCAAAATGTTCTTTTCCAAGTGATCTTCTTTGGATAGCTGGACAAATCATTCAGGCTGCTTGTAGAATAGAACATTTCCTAGTTTTTATTAGAACTGCCACCAGAATCTGTTTCTGAGGCTTTATTGGGATTGCATGTTACATGCTGTGAGCAGGAAAATATTGCTATAATCTTGGATTTTTTCATCCTTATCATTTCCCTCTGATGTTGCTCCTATAAAGAGATAATATCATATTATTTTGTCCTAGGATTACTCTTCAGCAGATGACTGATGTATGCACAGGAATGTACATATATTGTCTAACTCTACCTTTGCCAGGGTGTTTATGAATCAGTGTTTGCAGCACATGAGTCTCGTTTAAGGGGAAAATAGTCTTTGATACTTAGAAGCAAACATTTATTTTAAGAGGAGATATTAATTCTTGGAAATCTTTTTTTTTATGTCTGTACCAAATCATAACAGACCTTCTTAGTACTGCAGTAGATCTAAACCAGGTGTTTAGGAATGTTCTGTTGGAGAATATGGCCATCACCATTTAGACTTTTAAGGAAAAAACTAACAAGAACTGCAAACAGAAGTAATACAGGCTTACATAAAAAAAAAACAAACAAAAAACCCACAAACAAAACAAATTATTAGTAAGGACTGCTAATAATTGTTAGCAGTAGGTATTGACTGGCTAAAATATGTAGAGGATTCAGATTAAATACTTATGAAATATTTATGATATTTCTATAATTGTCAGTAATTCCTGAAGTGCATCATATTTTCCTATACCTTTTGATTGCCAGGTTTAAACGTAGGGACATTGCTTGACTGTCCTCCACCCATGAAACTTATTTGTTAACACCTTTGAATGCTGACAACAGGATAGTAAAACAACTGGTAAGAAAAACTTACTGAAAACTGCATAGGGCCCTTCCAGGAAAAAAGGGGGAAAGTCTAAACCCAAAGCTGTCAATTAACACATTTCACAATGAGAGGCCAGAAAGTGCAGAAATAGCTTTGCAGGAACCCGGCCACCAGCAGCTGGTGGGAGGTTTCCAGCAGGAGACTTGTCCCTCATCCCCGGCTGCTGTGGTCTGTGGGTTTCTCTGTGTGGCAGCTGCAGCTCCGTACACAGGGTACGAGAAGCCAGCCTGCACTAAGGCACAAAAATAAACCAAAATGCAATATAGACGTCAGCTGGGGGCTTGGGAACTCTGCTCAATGGCAGGAGCCCGTGGAGTTGTCCCGAGGAGGGTTTAGGCCCCAGAGAAGCAAGCAGCAATGTGAAGATGAAACAGGGCAGACTCAGACTGAAACAGGGCTTGACACGGAACTCCTCGTGAGCTCCAAGTGAGCAGCTCGCCGAGGGGTGAGGTGGAGTCCAGAGCAGGGAGTTTACAGAAATCCCGTGGTTTGCACTNGCCCTGTGGAACTGGAATGGTCAGGTATCTATCTTACCTCAAATCCTGGGTAAAATGAAATGTCTGTTTTGATGCTTTAAGTGCATTTTTCTGGTTGTAAAAGGAATCAGATGCTGGGCACGAGGGACCCGGATTGGGCTTCCTTGGTGAGCATCTTGCTGGGTGTAGCTGCTGATAAATGGGAAACAAAAGGCATTTTGTGGCAGTGTGGGCATTTCGTGTTGCTGTCTTAGGCTAGATTACACTCCCCAGATCCCACCCTGTAGAGCTGCAGGGGACTCAGGCATTGGTTAATGACAACTGCCCCGGGCTGTGAACTCTCATAGGTTTGCAGCAAAATCCTGGAGAAATAGAGTTTAAAATGTCTATGTCAAAAAACACAAAAGGGGAGGTGCCAGATGTGTTCAGGGCTCTTAATCATTTCACAGGCTTGAATCTAAACCTGCTGAAAAAATGTCTTAGAATATGATCTCCTCTCTATTTTAAATACCCCTCTAATTCAGTGGAGTGAGAACACTCAAGCATCATAAACAAAACTATCTTGGTGAACACTGAACACATAATAATAGAAGTAGAAGATGATAGGGTGGAAAGATAAAGGCAAGTGATCAGAGTTCTTCTGGCACCTTTCTCTGGGAGTTCTTCACCTCTTGTCTTTTTATACCACTGCAAATGGCAGTTTGGCAAGTTAGGAGCAGCCTCCTGTGCTCAGAGGGTTTATCAGGTTGCTCTGGGACTGGTTTGTTTGCTGCTTTTGCCTCTCCAAAGGAGGGGGTTAAAACCATCACAATAGCAAAATGTTCTTTTCCAAGTGATCTTCTTTGGATAGCTGGACAAATCATTCAGGCTGCTTGTAGAATAGAACATTTCCTAGTTTTTATTAGAACTGCCACCAGAATCTGTTTCTGAGGCTTTATTGGGATTGCATGTTACATGCTGTGAGCAGGAAAATATTGCTATAATCTTGGATTTTTTCATCCTTATCATTTCCCTCTGATGTTGCTCCTATAAAGAGATAATATCATATTATTTTGTCCTAGGATTACTCTTCAGCAGATGACTGATGTATGCACAGGAATGTACATATATTGTCTAACTCTACCTTTGCCAGGGTGTTTATGAATCAGTGTTTGCAGCACATGAGTCTCGTTTAAGGGGAAAATAGTCTTTGATACTTAGAAGCAAACATTTATTTTAAGAGGAGATATTAATTCTTGGAAATCTTTTTTTTTATGTCTGTACCAAATCATAACAGACCTTCTTAGTACTGCAGTAGATCTAAACCAGGTGTTTAGGAATGTTCTGTTGGAGAATATGGCCATCACCATTTAGACTTTTAAGGAAAAAACTAACAAGAACTGCAAACAGAAGTAATACAGGCTTACATAAAAAAAAAACAAACAAAAAACCCACAAACAAAACAAATTATTAGTAAGGACTGCTAATAATTGTTAGCAGTAGGTATTGACTGGCTAAAATATGTAGAGGATTCAGATTAAATACTTATGAAATATTTATGATATTTCTATAATTGTCAGTAATTCCTGAAGTGCATCATATTTTCCTATACCTTTTGATTGCCAGGTTTAAACGTAGGGACATTGCTTGACTGTCCTCCACCCATGAAACTTATTTGTTAACACCTTTGAATGCTGACAACAGGATAGTAAAACAACTGGTAAGAAAAACTTACTGAAAACTGCATAGGGCCCTTCCAGGAAAAAAGGGGGAAAGTCTAAACCCAAAGCTGTCAATTAACACATTTCACAATGAGAGGCCAGAAAGTGCAGAAATAGCTTTGCAGGAACCCGGCCACCAGCAGCTGGTGGGAGGTTTCCAGCAGGAGACTTGTCCCTCATCCCCGGCTGCTGTGGTCTGTGGGTTTCTCTGTGTGGCAGCTGCAGCTCCGTACACAGGGTACGAGAAGCCAGCCTGCACTAAGGCACAAAAATAAACCAAAATGCAATATAGACGTCAGCTGGGGGCTTGGGAACTCTGCTCAATGGCAGGAGCCCGTGGAGTTGTCCCGAGGAGGGTTTAGGCCCCAGAGAAGCAAGCAGCAATGTGAAGATGAAACAGGGCAGACTCAGACTGAAACAGGGCTTGACACGGAACTCCTCGTGAGCTCCAAGTGAGCAGCTCGCCGAGGGGTGAGGTGGAGTCCAGAGCAGGGAGTTTACAGAAATCCCGTGGTTTGCACTGCACAGGGTGCTGGGTTAGATGAGCACAGTCATCACCTCTGTCTGTTGTAAATTCTGAAGCCACGAACCTTTATTTATTTACATTTATTTATTCTTACAACACTGCTTCTAGGGACACAAGGTGTGGGCCAGCTGGGTGTGTACAGCCCAGAATAACCTATTATAAAGATGTTAAGGGTGAGTGTAGGGAGGATGGAGCCAGACTCTGCTAGGAACCTTCACCAGTGTCTGTTTGTGCAAAGTATCAGTCAGACACTGTTCAGCCTTTCCTCAATGAATGGAATTGATTTTTAGCTAGTAATTTGTCTTCTTTTATCATCTTCATACATACAGAATGTGTCTGCACTGAGGAAGCTGTGTGCTTTCATGACCCCTCTGATAAGAGGATTTTTTCCTCACCTACATTTAATGAGATTTAACCATCCAAAAAAGTTTATTCCTGTGATGTACCAGATATATCAGCAGAATAGAACCTTCTTTCCCTTTTCAGCACTACAATCTTCCTTCTCCCCCTTTATTTTGGAAAAGCAGAAAGCCATGTGGTTTCCCTTCTTTTTGCCACACTGTCAGAAATATACCAGAAAAATTGGATTTGTGTTTTCCAATTTGCCTGTTGCACATCTCAACTCTCACTTGCTTTTCATGCTGTGGAAATTAGTCCCTCTGTGGTCAACAGTGAGGGGGGGTCAAAAGAGAGCATTCAGACTTTGATGTGTTCTTCTTTGTCCATAGTTTTAAGGGCATTTTATACAGGGCATAGTTCCTGTGTGTATCCTGAAAGGGAAATTTATGGGATTGGAGCAGGTTTTTTCCCTCCTCCTTTTACCCAGAGCATCCAGTTGCCAGCAGTAGGTTTGGTCCTTCAGATTGACATTCAGCAGTGCTCACCAGATGGGTCAGGAAAGCCCCTGCAGCTTCTGGACAGACACCCAAGAGAACTGGATAATTGGTTTGTTTCCTTGACCTGATAATGGAATAACATTTGCTCCTGCTCCAGGAGCACTCTGGTTGCTCCTCACCCAGCACACAAACAAGTGGGGGAAAATAATGTGATTTTTCTCTGTTGTTCCCCTTGTCATCAGCTCAATATGAAAGGAATATTCTAAGCCCCAGTCCTTTCCCTGACAATTTGTCTGTTCCTTCCTCACATCCATTATTCCAGAGGTACAAAGGTATTTCTCTTTGCACTGTGTATGCAGGCTGAAGCTGAGGCAGCTGCTGTGCATGCCTGAGTCACACAGATGTCAGGAGCATTAGAGTGTTGGGGAGGGAGCAGAGTCTGCTTTTGATTACTGATAATTGCAGATAAGCTGTAGCTGACAGTCATTTTCTGACCGCAGACTCCAATCAATCAATTAAAGCCTGCATGCAGCAGCACCCATGTTTAATCATTCCCAGGCTCCTGACAGTGATCCATGACTCTGATAGCATGGCAGGGCTGCTGTGTGCCTTTGCTGCTGCTGCTGCTGCTGAGGGTCACATGTGTAGCTGCACTCAGGATAATCTCAAGAACACAGTTCACAGTCTAAGAAAAATAAATGTTTACGTAAAGATTAGCCATAGCTATTAAATCACCTTCTTAGTTTAATTAAACAGCTAGCACAGATGATGATTTAAATATCTTTTGATCTTAGATACATTCATTTTTTTTTAATAGAACATATCAGTGTTGTATCAGGGAGAAAAAGAGGTTGGAATAATACGAGTTCCACTCTATTGCTCCCTAGTTCCTATTTTCACAGCTTTTTTACATGGGACTTCAAGAAGAGGAGAGAGGTTTGTGAAAGGACCTGGACAAAGAGCTTTCTGTCCAACTCTAACTCCACTGCAGTTACTACTTGGACAAAACAGATTGTTTTCTGAAATTTGCTGCTTTTACCCAAGCTTTGGAAAAAAGACAGAAAAAGGTTGTGATATTTAGAAATTATCAGTTAATATTTTCAGGATACTTCCATCTTTGGTTGGAAACTCTTTAAATTAGATGCTATGATATACTGAGCTATTTCATGTCACATGCACAAGAACAGCTGAGTGAAGCAAGTCATTGTGGTACTGCCAAAATGGAGCTCTCTGGGTGATGTAAGGCCCCTTTTTGCAAGGTTTCCCCCTCAGAAATGGAGGGATCATTGTGCAGTGCAGAGCCATGGCCCTGACCCTCAGCCTTACAGTGCATCAGACAACATTAGTTGGGCAAATTATACTCAGCTCAACATCAACACTTAAGATAGATGAGCCTTGAAGAAGAAATGCTGCCCTCAGACATTTCAAAGGCATTGCAAAAAAAAATAGGACTCTGTATTTTAGAGTTGCTCTTGTTTTCATTACTCTGTGCTCAAGGACTGGCTAAGTATCAAAGCTCCTGAAAGCAGCGAGACTGGGATATTCAAAAGAGAGAAAAGCTCCTTCAAACTGTCCCTTAGAGGAAGATGTTTTTTTCCTCTGAAGTTTTAGCCTCTCTGCAAGGTTTCATTTTTAGTATATTTTTAAATCAATCTACACTGATACTTTAATTACACTGTTATCAATACAGCAACAGTAGATCCTTAAAGCATTATAAATTCACACTGAAATTAATCTGCCTAGACCCTGGGGTTCAGACCATCTGCAGTCTGCACACACAACGCTCCTTTGTTTGGCCTTGGGAAAGTCCTCTGTGACAGCCAAATCCAGCAGTTTCAGTGGCAATTCTTGCAGCTACTTTTCATCAATCATTTCCACTTTATTCCCTTTTAAAACAAATGCATTCAATTTCCACTTTAATTAAGGAGCTGAAAACATAAGATGAGGCAGAAATGACATGAAGACCTTGGAAAATATGTCACTAACAGAGTCAAGCTGTAGTTTTTGTCTTCAGAAATGAAATGGGCTTTTCCAGGTGATGGAAGCACTGTTTTTAAGAGCATCAAATGTTAACTACTGTATATTACAGTAATCCACACTGACTCATAAAAACTTAGTCCTTATCAGTAAAATAAATAAGCATAATAAAAATGCTGCACTCTACTGAAAAGTTGTGTCAGTCTAATGCAGCTGTGGGACAGCTTTTGTAGTTCTTTTCTTCCTCTCATATGAATACTTCAAAAAGGAGGAAAAGTAGGATTTTATCAGAGCAGAAATTCTGCCAGATGCTAAGGGAATTCTTCCATTTTCCAGTCCCGTGTCCGAGGCTCCCCAGACAGCACCAGCCAAGAACTGGCACTGGCACTGGCACCAGTTAAGGGAGTCCCAAAACCACCAGGAACTTCTTGCTCCCCCTGGGTAGATGACTGTTTACAGTTGGATGGTGTAGCCTGGGGCATGACATAACTTACCAGGGCTTGTAGAGCAATCCCCTACTTCAGGGGCTTCAGGGATGAGGGCAGAGGAAGGGACTCAGTCTGCAGAGGAGGAGGGAAAAAGTGAAGTTGCTTTGTGTCATCCAGTGATGGGACAAGAGGCAATGGGAGTCAGTTGGATCACAAGAGGTTTGGGGGAAACAGAAGGAAAAACTTGTTCCCAGTGAGGGTGGCAGAGCCTGGCAGGGGCTGCCCAGGGAGGTTGTGGAGTCTCCTGCTCTGGAGACATTCCAGACCCCCCTGGATCTGTTCCTGGGTGACTTGGTCTAGGTGCCCCTGCTCTGGCAGGGGGGTTGGACTAGATGATCTTCTAGCTCCCTCCAACCTCTGACATCTGTGAATCTGTGAAGAAAAGTAACCATATCTCTGAGTAGATAAGAAGACCAAGCTTTTGTTTGCAGAACTGGAAGATACAGACCAAGCACTGCAGTTTTTCAGAACTCTTTCCAGTTATCTTGATCATTTCAAAGATGGAGTGAAACAGGAGTCAAAATTACCCCGCCCTGGAACAAAACGCACCTTTGTCCACGCCCTCAAGCAGAAAGATGTGGTCAAATGTTGTCAGTCACATCACCCTCACATTTTACTGTGCCCGTTAGGGGCTCAATTAAACCTGAGAAACCTTTACAAAGTGAAGTGATTTTAATTGCTGCCTTGATCACACCTTGTTTCCAAGCCCGAGCCCTGTGCTCTCCCTCACTGTGGTACCTGCCATAAACAGCTGCCTCCTGAGGGGAGAGAGTGGGAAGGGGAGGAATGTTTCATCAGGCAATTAGTACTATTAAAACATATATATATGTATATGTAAACGTGACAACAGCTTGTCAGGATACAGCAACGGTCTGTGTCTGACACAAATTGGGCAGTACAACCTGGTTCTTTATTGCACAGTATTTGTGTAGCAAAAAGGGGTTAAACAGTTCTGCATCCACGCAGAGCGAGGGTGTTTCACAGCAGCACAGCCAAGTGAGTCTCTGCTGTTGATAAAGTTTGGTTCTTAGTGCTATTATTCTGTAAGTTGGCCTGAAACATAGAAATACTTTATAAAGCCATCCTTTAAAAAAAAATAATTATAAAATAAAAAAATATAATTTTATAAATAAAATTTATAAAACCATACAAACACAGGGAAACCTGCTATATTAGGCTATGCTACCTACAGCATCTCAGAAGTGAGGAGGAGGATTTCTGAGAAACGGGGTTGCAGAGACTCTCCTCTTCATTGCAGTGTGAAGCTGTGGACATGCAGCACTTAACTTTAATTTCCACTCTGGTTAGGACTTCTCAGCTTGAAAAGTTTAATTTTTGTGGCAGTTTTGGAAGGTGAATACATATCTTTCTGGATACATTTTGCTTGCTTTTTCTGACCAACTATTACTGCATTTCCCAACACACTTGCTTTTTTTCCCCTGTTTACTGTCACAGGGCTCAGCTTTTTATGACTTGCCCATAGGAAGGGGAAGAGCCAAATTACTCTTGGGAGTCCTGCAAAACTAAAACTCCTCCTGGAGCTTTTCCCAATTATCAGAAAAGATAAAACCAAAATAATACAAAGGAATTGCTTGAACGTCTGCTTTATAGTCTGTGTTTGACCAGCAGTGGGGGTTCTCTCATTCCAGCCCAGACAGCTCTGCCAGCAGTTCAGGAAGGGGTTGTGAGTGACACCCCAACAGTGACTGAAAACCTTTGTCTCCTGTGACAGGTTCATAGACTGAGAAGCTTTTAATGTGAAAAAAAGCCCACAGGGATTGCCCTTGATCCTGAATTCATCTGGGATTTCCCATTGAACTCAGAAACAATATGAAGTACTCGTTGAAGAGTACAGGTAAAACGAAATGTGTGTTTTTTAGCGTGCCTTAGCGATGGCAGAGCCGGGAGATCTGCTGAACCCAGTGACCGCTGCCGGTGCCCGAGAGCCGGGTCAGGGGCAGCCCGGCAGGTAACGCTCCCGCTGCTCCCGGCTGCGAGCGCCTCTCGGCCGGGCGAGCGCGGACGAGCCGCTCTCTCGGTGCCCACCGTGGGTCACTGGCACCCGGGGCGGCAGCGCCGTCGCTTCAGCTGCGGGACAAGAGGTGGCAGCGCTGCCCCGCTGCTCTGCTCCGCATCCCTCCGCCCCGCATCCCACCGCTCCGCCCTGCATCCCACCGCTCCGCCCCGTATCTCTCCGCTCTGCATCCCACCGCTCTGCATCCCACCGCTGCGCCCCGCATCCTACCCTTCTTCATCCCACCGCTCCGCCCCGCATCCTACCCTTCTGCATCCTACCGACCCGAATCCCACCGCCAGCTCCCCTCGGTGCATCGGCTCCTCCTCTCATCACTTGTATTTACAGCAGGGCGAAAATAAATATTCCGTATTTCCCTGCGCTGGGGGGGCTTCGCTTCAGCAGCCAGGGAAGGTCGCGGCTCCGCCGAGGTGCGGGAAGCCCCCCTAAGGTGCGGGAAGCCCCCCTAAGGTGCGGGAGGCTCCCCTAAGGTGCGGGTGGCTCCGCCGCCTCCGCCACACGGGAGAGCCCGCGGGCTGCAGCGGGTCCCGGCTGCGGGGAAGGTTCCCGTGGTGCGGGGAAGGTGTCCGTGGTGCAGTTCTCACAGCCGCATCTCGTTGGTGCGGTTTGGTGCTGCGGGAGAGGGAAGGATTCCACTGCTCTGGGTGTGAGGGAGAGAGGGAGATGATCCTGACAATGAAAACCACAGCCAATGCATTTACTTTGGAACAACTGCTTCAATTACATTACCGTGTCGATATTTTAATCAAAAATAGAAGCGATAATCCCCGCATACAGCCCCAACAACAATCAGAACAGCTGCGAGCCTGAAAAGAAAGGAAAAAAGCAGCTTGGCTGTTAGTCATGATGTTTATATGCAGCCAAGGAGAATATTCCTGTGAAGAAAAGTGATCCTGTTTAAAACATGAAAGGTGATGTTTGTTAGGAACTGTTAATGACTCAGTGGCAGAGCTGGCATGGCAGTGACTCAGTGGCAGAGCTGGCATGGCAGTGACTCGGTGGCAGAACTCACAGCATCCTTGCTCCTGATGCTCCTCACAGCATCCAGGCAAGGATCCTGTGGCATTTTCTCATGGATGTGGGAACCCTGCACAGCACAGGGTCGATGAAAAATCACTGCCCAGGTCAGAAAGTCACAGTTAAAAGGGAAATGGATGAGAATGGAGGTTGACTGATAGGTCTTTAATGTATTTATGCTCATGACTGTTCTCTTCCTGACCTCTTGTTTCAGTTATTTATTTCTGCTGTTGAAAGTTCAGGCTGCACGTGCTCCGTGTGAGCTGCAAGCAGTTTTCTGAACGTAAAGAGAGCAATAAGGTTTTGCAGCCACTGAGATGCACCTCGGCCCTTGCTGGTGAAAAATGCATGCTGTACAAAGCCCGTTTCATCTTCTAGCAAGGGTCATTATTTCTGTGTATCTCTTTTCTGTGCCTTATGCAAAGGTTTGTACAGTAAAGAATGACTGGCTATGTAGTAGTTCTTTCTTCTTTTGCCAAGGTCTTTTTAGCTTTGGCAGCAATTCTGTTTTCCTTGTCATCATCTAATGTCTATTTATTTTACATTGCTACAAAGTCATTGCAATTCCCTCATAAATCCCAGGTTGTGAAGATGAAGAAACAATTCAATTCCTTTTATTAAAATTCTTCAGTGTCCTCTTTCTGATTCCTGCCATCTCATTAGGTTCAGAAAGGTCATCAGCTCTAAAACTCTTGGAAAAGAATCAATTGAATTAAGAGATCAGAGGTTGCCAAATGCCTTGAATTTCTGAGCTCTGAACTACCTGATCAATCTTGGTTGTCACAGGTGCCACAAGAGTGCTTGGCACTGTTGATCTAAGTAACCTCATCACCTCACTCCCTTCCTTTCACCTCTGCCCTCCTGTCCTCCCTTCTCCAGTCTGCACATGAAGACACGGGAACCCTCCTCCCTCCTGAAGCTCTGAGGAAAGTGGAGCTGCTGCTGTCACTCTGCACACTTTGCACAGCTCAGCATCCCCTAGAGCTGGGAAGTGGGAATCGTGACAAGGGGCAGCTCCACTGACTCAGTGCCCTCCTGAACACAACTGTGATGGTTAAATGGCATCACCTTGGGTATCTAGAACAGGCTTTGCTCTCAGAGGAATGCCCACTTGCTTCTCCTTTTGCAGCCAGTGACAAATACTAGAATTTTTAAGGGATTGTCCTGCCAGTGCGTGGGGAGAGAGACACCTTCACAGCTCCTTGGTCACTAGTGGACCCCCTGCATGTGCTATTGCTCTGCCTTCAGAGCTGCTGATTGGCAAGTGGATTCCAAAGACACTGCAATAAAAATGAGACATCAGTTGCTGTGTGCAGTGGCAGCAGGAAAAATGAATGTGTTTCAGAAGTTTATACCCTGTAAACAGAAGCCAAGGTCTTCCTCAGGAGTAATCCCCCCGTTGTGTCCCTCCTGCATCTGCAGCACACAGGGATGGACTCACTGTGCCATCTCATGCTCATCAAAAAGACACAAATATTAACGAATCTGGCCTGCTAAAAATGGAGAGTAATACCCTTGTGTGAACACAGGTTGCCAGCTCTGTCTGGAGAGACTGCAGTGGGACTGACTTCACCTTCCATTGCTATTGCTCACAATTTCACTTTCTTGTTTATGTGTAAAGAGTGAAATGGTGGTTTGTTTTCCCTTTTCTTTCCTCATTTGGGTTAGTTCCTAACTCAAACATGTTTTTGTTGTGATTGTAGAGTGTATCTCTCTGGAGTGTGGTTTAGCTTCTGGTGGTAACAGAAAGTGCAAACACTTTACTGTTGTAGTTTTCATTTTAGGGTGACTAGAAGGCAGGGAGAGTCTTCATGTAGCAGCTGCTCCTCTGTTGTGCTTCTGGAGTCCTGAACTCCAACTCTGTTGAAATATAAAGATTATATGTTTCATGTGGCATTTCAGGGTTAAATTCAGTGCACACAGGGCTGAAAATATGAAATATCAGAGCTTTTAATTTTTTTCTGCGTCTTCCTAACTAGATATAAAATGCTGAACTCTTCCTGCCCTCCTTGTACTAATGCATCATCCAAGAGAATGTGAAACACACGAGGTCACTAGAGAGGAGGTTAGGAAGATGCCTTTTCATGCCAGTAAAATTTATGAATAATTAATTAAAACATGTCAAGATGGAGCAGTTCAGAATTCTGTATTTCCAACAGGAGTGTGGGCTCTGCCCTTTGCCTGCCTGCTCCCACCTGAGGGCTCCCTTGTTTTATGCCTGGCCCCAGTTTAACACACTGAGAACTGACCTCTGCATGGTGCTGGTGTTCAGCAGGTAGCATCAGATGGACTGGGTGCTCTGCTCTTAGAATGGGTGAAAAACCATCAGGTGCTGAGATCATCTGTGACAGAGAAGTGTTTCTCACTGTCTTCTGGGTGCAAAGACAGTGTCAGTGGATGGTGTGTGCAGTGCCTCTGATGGGGCAGGGACTGGAACCTCCTGGGAACACAGAGAACAGTCTGAGCTTCACACCTCCCTGGCAATTCAACTGAGGAACAAACAATAGAATTTACGAGGCCTGAAAAAATTACTAAAGATTGTCTACCTCATAAAATGAACTTTTAAACCTAAAGTCATATTTCCTCAAGCCCAAAACTTTAGCTGATCTTGGGTGATGATAAATCATCCCTGTAAGGAGCGGCGGTTGGGAAGCAGTTGGCAGCGTGTTCCACGGGTTCATTCTGCTTTATTTATTGAAATATACTGAAAAGTAAAACACTAAAGTGCTTCCCATTAAAATGGTATGAACCCACCAAGATAACTGCTTGTAACTGTCTGTGTAAAATTATGGTCAGAGTAACCACCTCTGGCTCCAGAATAAACTTTCCATCTATGTCAGAGCCAAATGCATTTGCTTACTCAGATTTTCACTTTAATGTTTTAGGGGTTTTTTTCCTCCTTTTTTTTTTTCCCCTCATATACGTGAAAACTTTCAAAGGAGAGGAGTGGAAAAAGGCATCAAATACCTGCCACCTTAGTATGATAACAACATATGATAACAACAAAGAATCCAGACAATTCTTACTGAACAGTTCATTTCTTTTCTTCAGCAGCATGCAAATGCACACACACAACTGTGGATTCCTTCCCAAGAGAGATTTCATCCCTCCCAGAAGTTTTCCAAGCCCTCAGTTCTGCCATAATGGGATTATAAAAGCTAATTATTAGTAGGCATTCCCTCTGCGTCGGGTTTTGCACGCCCAGGCTTTGCAGGGGTGTCCTGACTGCTCACCAGAGGCCAGTTCTCATGTACAGGATTTGATCACCTCTCAGGTTATAGTATATTAATGGTGTTGTTGATAACACTAAACAACTCACAGCTAAGTAGCTACTTGTTGTGTAGCCAGAGCAAACCTCCTGCCTTTTGGCTGTCACTCTAGTTTTTATCCCTCGCTAAGAAAAAACAGTAAAATTTCCAATGTTTTAATTTCTGGCCATTTTTCTCCAGGGACACCTTGGGCTGGGGAGCTGATGCCTCCAGATTTCAGCAGATTTCTGAAGGGACTGGAGCTGCTGGAGTGACATGGCACAGGGACAGGTTAGTCGCACAGGACAGAGTGAGGGATGCATGAGGAGCAGGGAGCTGCTGCCCTGCCAGGCCCTGGGGGGATCCATCCCAAGAGGGGTGTCCTGGTTTGTGCTCATTCCAGACGGGTCAGGATCTGCCACCAGGGAAGCAAGAGGCTGTCAAGGGCTGGTTGTTCTTGCCCTGCTCTCCTGCTCCCGTGGGGCAACAGCTTCTGTCAGCCCCAAGGCACAGCTGCTCCTGTGCCAGCAGCTGCCAAGGCACAGAGCTGGCAGTGCCAGGGACACTGGAGTGGCTGCCACCCCTGGGACAGGGCACAGCTGCCCCTGCAGCCCGCTCTGCTTTTGCAGCTACTGAGGGAACGAAGCTGGGTGGCCTCACATTAGTGCCTGGGCTCATTTTATGGGTTTGCTTGTCCATTCCCAAAGCTCTGGAGCTGGTCTTTACGATTTTGGAAATTATATGATAAATATTAGAAATAACTGAGGCCACAGGCTCTGGCAGCTTTTTAATTTTAAATGCCTCATCTCCCTGATTATTTATTTGATCACCCCTCACTGAAGGCAGCTCCCAGGGTATGAGGTGACCTGTGTTTGATCTCTGCAGGACCTTTTCAGAATCACTAGGGCTCAGCAGCTGCTACTACTTTTGGATCCTTGATGTCAAAGCCTATGAGCCAGGCTTTATTTTGAGTGGGAGAGGGTGTTTTTGGAGAGTGTGTTTCCAAGTGTGGAGAGAAGAACAAGCAGTCCTGACAACAGTTACGTTGGGCTCTCGGGGAGGTTCTTTTCTTGCAAACCTTTGCAGATCTCTGAGCTCACAGAGCCTGCTAGAGCCTTCCAGCTCAGCATCCTCTGTTTCCAAAGAGCCAGGGCAGACACTGTTTGGATTTCATTAGAAACTCGTCAGACGTGCTGGATCTGAACCCTCTGCTGCCCTGGCCAGCTGGAAAATACCCACTAGTCGCGAGGAAACTCAAACCCCCTCCCTGTCCTGAACAATCCGTGGAGGAACTTTCTCAACCATTTCTTCCTCCCGTTCCTACTTTGCCCCTTGAAGACACAGATCAGTTAACTAGCAAAGCCTAGCTGATTGTGATGTCTCCTTTCTGGGCTGTGATCAGCAGGGTACAGTGCTGAGTGTGAGGCTGCCACAGGCTCCCAGGGAACGCTGTCCCGAGAGCCCTCCTGCTAAGGACAAAAACCAAATTATTTCTGATGTTAATCTGAACACAAATCGAACTTGGGGAATATGAACGATTTCACATTTTCACATTCATCTGCACTTCTGATTTCCAGCTAGGACAGAAACCAAGGGAAGCCAAAATACCTAGACAGGAGCAGGGAAAAGCCAAAATACCGAGACGGGAGCAGAGAAAGGCCAAAGTATTACCCAGAAAAAGGAAGTGCTGGACATCTCACAGGAGAGGCTCCTTGTTCCTGTGAGAGCTCCAGCCAGGGGTGCTGACTGAAGAGGTTGGAATTGTTTGGATAAGCTTTGAATAATTATCTAAATATTTAGGTATTTAGTTGAAGCAAACTTAAAGTCTGATTCTCTCACAATATGTCTGTTACTGGAATAAATTATCATTTCTCAGATATTAAGGCAAAAATAAGGGGGGAAAAATCAGCTTAATATTGGATGCTCTCTGTCTGCTTTCTGGGGCAGTAGGGAAAACGGATTTGTCCAAAAAATTAATGCAGTAATTGTAGTGTATTGCACATTGATTTTTGGATATTTTGTGTTTTGTTTTTCTTTAGTTTGGAGGTGACTTTTGAGCAGGAGCAGCAGGAAGAGCTGAAAGCAGCCAGGGCACCAGAGAAGAATGGCCAGCAGGTGATGGGTGCCTCTGCTCTTGCTGTCACACGTGTGCCCAGTGGATGGCCAGCACAGTCACCATGCTCTGCCATGTGCTCAGTGTTTGCTGCCTGCACAGCATGTAGCACAACATCTGATTATTTGGGTATTATCATTGCTGCTACTCCTGTATTTGTCAGTACCTGCCTTTTAAAGAGAACCTTGCTCCATTCCTGCTCTTATCCTGTAACTACCTCTCCATAGGTAGGAGATGGGAATGAGTTAAATGCTCCTACTGCTGTGAAAAGGTTCTTAAGAGGAGAAGCAACACTGACAAAATTAAGCTTTAATTATGTCGAGTGTCTGGTGATGGAAATATTTTCAACGCATATGGAGAGAATTATATGTTGAAATTCCCTTTTCCAATAGTTCTTTCACCAGGAAAGGAACAATAGAAAACACTGCTTCGTGTTTGTTGTATTCTGATGAAATAGAGCCATGTCACAACCTTTACTCAGCTTAGCATCAATCAGCCCTTTCTTTTTGCACTCTTTGAAAGTTTTATTATAAGAAATGTAGTAAATGTCATTATAATGGGCCAATGTTGATAACATGATCATTTACTCTAAAAGAGTTTTAAAATAACTCAACTTCTTCAGTAAATTAAAATCTTTAGATAACATACCACTTAAAATGACAAAAATAAACATACTCCAATCTCTGTAGTAAATGCATGCTCAGCTTGAGAACATATTTGGAACTGAGATGGGGAGCAGGAGGGCAAAGGAAGGAGATGATGGAGTGTTTTTCCTTAAAAACATTTATACTCTCTCCACTAGAAGATTATTTCCTTGGTGTCCCCCCAACTCTCAAGCCAGAGATTTCTTTTATTTTGCTCAGGTTTGGACTAAATCTTATTTACAGGTTAGTAGTTTTTCACACTGAAGTTCCCTGAAATGAAATGAGAACATGAAAAGTAATGCTCAAAAGTTTTGAACATGAAAATAATGATCAAAAAGCTTCATGAAGAGCTAAGTGCTGTACAAAGAGGCCGTGCACAGTGATCCTGAGCAGCACCAGTTACTCAGCTGGGAACTGACACCCTGCCTTGCACAGCCCAGCAGAGGAGACTGCACAGAATCTTTATTTCATAAGGGTATGTTGAAGGCAGAAAACAAAACAACAGTATTCAGCTACAGAATAAACTACAATAAAGAGGATAGGAATTGAAACTTTCCAAGACTGTGCTAAGAAAAGATACTGATCAAGAAGTCCAAAAGTCTGGGCTCTGTGATGATCTGTGGTGGTGAGTTTTCTAGGAGGAAACATTTCCTTATGTAGTTGTGTACTTGCTCCTTTGCAATCCAGTTCATCAGTGGATTAAAGCATCCTCTTTGCTGTAAAAAGAAGTCCTAGATCAGTCTCTAAATTAATGACTCTCTATTTTCCTCTTTGTAGTTCTTCAGCATTTTCTCTGGACTGTTTTATTCCTGCTAAGAACAAGACACGAGCACTTCCCCCTTGCTGCAGAATGGATGGAGGTGCAGGGTTAGGACCTGCTTTGAAGCCAGGTAATTTTGCAGTATTTTGGGGGCTAGAGCTGCTGAGTATTGCTGATTCCTCAGCTATGCTGCCAGGCTGTCTGTCAGCCTGGACATTGCAGCTGTCTTTCCTCAGAGTAGACAGAAGTAATGAACCATGTTTAGTAATTAAATTAGTGATGTGATTGGTGCAGTTAATATAGAAGCCAAGAAAACGTTAATCTGAACTGTGAGCTTGTACTGATATACATGGGGCTTTACAGACCATGATGGCATGGAAAATGTAATAGAAATCCCCACTGCAGGGTGGAAATTATCTTATTTACTTTAGTATTAGGAAAGTTTTCAATCTGAAGTTCAGTGTAGCCATGTACAAAATAATTGATCTGAATTTCATCATGAAGCCTTCACCAGGCTCCTCTCTGGAGCAGTGCAACACGTGAGGTAAGTTCCAGAGAAGAGTCTATATACACACAGATGTAAACTGAATTAAAAAGCACAATATTGATTTCAGATCCTCGGGCAGGAATATGGAAGTAACTACAGTCTTTGTTTATTCAAGTTATCAGAACTACCATCTTCTGGCTTATAAAAGCCTCTCCCACATAGTAAATCTAAAAGCCAAATATATGTTTTTGAGATGTGATGGATTCACACCAGCTACAAATTATGTTAAATATGCTTCACCTTCCTGCACAAGTATGGGATATGAGCATTGAGCTAAACATGGAATCATAACAAAAGATGGATGCTTGAGGAAACAGCTTTCCAAATATAAATTCAAAATTAAACCAGACCCTTTTGCTTTTATTGAACAAACCAAACCAGAAAAAAAACCCCTTTGCTTATATTTTTGTATGAAAAATGTAGCATTATTTATACTTTGAAATAACACTATTGCAGTAAAAATCTGATAGTAAACCTTGTTTCTGTTTCCAGTCAGAAAATATGGTTCCATTTTATTTGTTTTTTACAGTGGCCTCTGATACTAAATCTCCATGTGATCATGACATTTCCTCCCCAACCAGAGAGGGGGAGAAATCCAAGTGATCAGAGGGAATGTGTCTTGGCAGCTGTGGGCTGTAGGTTAATGCACGTGCTGCTCGTGCCAAGGTCCAGGGTGTTTGCACTACAGCCCTGAGCCACGGTGGGACCCCTGGAACACTCCTGAGTGAATCCTTAATCATGGTGTGTCCAGTGCAGAAAAAATGGACTGTGCACCTAGAAAATTCAGTTTCCAGTGCCAGGTATCTAGCTTCCCACAGCTCTTTCTGGTCTCAGAAAATCAGCAGTGTCTTTGAACAGCTGACAACTTTTTAAATGGTACATCTGGAGAAGCAGCAACACCAGAAAACATCTGTTTTTGTTGTTGAACACAAATAAACAGCAGAAAGCTGAGAGCAAAGCAGAGCTCTGTGGATGCAGCTAAGGTTTTGCTGATTGCACAACCCTGCTCACACGGAGTATCTGGTGCTGGGGGTGGATCTGACACTGCTGCTACGTGGTGCACACACATGGCCATAGCTCAGGGGCTCTGCCAGCTCAGCTCTGGGGAAGAGGAGGAGGGAGGCTGGTCGAGATGCACTTCAGCACCAGTGTGGTTTCTGTGGGTGACACTGCACCCAGGGAAGGCAGCCTGGGCACACCCTGCTGTGAGCCAGAGCCCTCAGGAGAGCAGAGCAGGGTCACTGAGGCCACTTCTGGCTGGCTCGTGGGGAGGGATGAAGCACACAACAGCTCCAGTATCTGGCTGTCCATGTCCTGTCTGGAACCTCAGAGGAGTATTTCCATCTGCTTACCTCTCCACCTCCGTCTGCTCCCCCCCCTGCACCTCCATCTGCTCCCCCCCTCCCCCTCCCTCTCCTCCCCCCCCCTCCCCCCTTCTCCCCCCCCCCCCTCCCCCCCTCCCCTCCCCCCCCCCCCCCCTCCCCCTCCCCCCCCCCCCCCCTCCCCCTCCCCCCCCCCCCCCCTCCCCCCCCCTCCCTCCATCTGCTCACCTCTCCACCTCCATATGCTCCCCCCTGCACCTCCATCTGCTCCCCCCTGCACCTCAGCTTTACCCCCGCCAGTGTCCCGCTGCTCACCTGTAAACTTTCAGAGGAAAGCTGGGAACAGATGCTGTGCCATCCCTCCTAACATCTGAATCTGGGTTTAGGGGATTCCCTGAAGGTTTTCAGGACCAGGTGCAGTTTCTGGAGAGATCTGAGCTGACATCTGACCACTCCCAGAACGTGTACCCAGCACTCTGCTCACGGGTGCTGATGCTGAGCTGGCCACTGATGCTACCTCCAATGGAGAGCTCCAAGGTGCTGCTCTAGACTTAAAGCCTTGTGCTTCAGTTCTCTGTGAAGCTCGGCATGTATCAGTCATGTGAAGATGACTATGGTGGTGTAATAGGTAACAGTAACTGCAGCAGAAATATGTATGAGAAATCCACTTCATTGTTCAGTCAGAGTTGCCCTAAAACTTATTTAAAATACAACTGATTGTCTGAACTGACCAGATGCTCTTGTCAACAGAAAGGGAGATATTAATTATTTACAGGGAATTACACTGGCAATAGGAGGGCCATTAATTACTGTCTCTCTATCCCTGAAGGTGTTGCATTTTATCTTCTCTCTGAAGGGATCTGAGCTCATTGTCTCAGGGACCCCTAGGAAGTTCAGAAAAAAATAATGCACATTGTAAGACACTCTGTGAGGAACAAACATTTCTACCCTTGTTTCATTGGATAGGTGGAAAAATGAGTCAAGTTATTTTCCTAGAGAAAACTTATTAAGTAGAGTATCATTTATCTTAGGTCACTGGAAGCAGAAGTGGGTTTACTTCAGTAATCTGTCACACTGGGTTAGAAGTGGTAGAGGGAGATTTTGTTTTGGTTTGAAAAGAGTTTTTTAGATTGTGTATCTGCCACTCATAAAAAATGGGCTAAATGCTTGAAATGTTGAAAATTCTGAAAAAGATTTGTCAATTTTTGTGTGTTTTGTTTCTTTATTTCTTCTTTATTTTCCTAGTGTTTTGTGTTGGTGTTTGAATTAGATGGATTTAAAGTACAACAGACTCTTTATTTTGAAAGTGATAGGGAATTTTGAGAAGTTTTTGAAGTTTTTTTCACCTCAACTTTTTTTCATGTTGGGAAATTTATCAAACCTGACTCTCCCTTGTGTTTCAACTCCAGTTCTGGCAACCTGACAATTTTTAGTGAAAAAAAAATTGTTTAATGAGATATCTGGTGAAAAAAAGAGATTATTTTTTGTTTTCACAGACAAAACTGCTGACAGCACAGGCTGGACAGATTGTTTCTTGCAGTGCCTAAGGAAATACATCGAGGGAAGTGTGAGCTGTGCTCCTTGGGAAAAATGAACTCAATTAAGAAGAGGCCACAAAGCAATAAACATCAGCCCATTAGAACAACAAACATCCTTCAGAACACTCAGCTGCTGCTCTGGACAGCACCTAAACCACCTGAATGAGAGCTACAGAGACCTTCCAGCCACAAAAAATGGACACTGGAGCCAAAGTGGAACTTGAATAAACAATGGGGAGCTTCAGGAGAGGTAAGCACAGATCCTTGGGCTACCAGATGGAAGCACAGGACACCTGCAAACCCATCCTGTGACTCCCCTGCCCTCACTGAGCTGATGTGATCTTAATGTTTCTAGCTTAGCCCAGTCTTGGACAGATGGCAGGTGGGACAAGCTGCTGATTCAGGAGAGATGGCTGATCTTCTTCAGCAAAGTAAATAGAGCTTTAGAATAGCAAAAAAAAAACCCAAAACAACCCTGCTCCCTTCTGCCTTCCCAAATTTCTTTGGGACTTCTGGGATGATGGGGATGTTAATGCAAATGACTGAGAAAACAGGATCCAGCCCACTGATAGGTTTAAAAAACAGATCTTTTTTGAATGCAGTGGAAACAAAGGCTGACATGAAAGACTGAAAATAGAAGGGAACAGCTTCTCCAATCAGTAAACTGTTGGTGTGTCATGGCAGTGAACTGCTGCTTTGTGTTTTTTCCTCGCAGGAACTACGTAACCACAGAGTTCCTGTTTACTGTATTTCTTAAGGATAAAGTTTTCTGTGGTAAGAGACACCTAAGACCATTAGGCACGCACACTACAGATCTAAAGAAAGTCTATTTACCAGAGCTTCCAGGAAAAATATTGACAGGGCAGTAAAAATACTTTCCTTGATTACTCAGGCTCATATTTTAAACCTAAAATTACAGGAACTTTTCTCTTTTACCAATTTATTTTTAGCATCTTTATTTTTTCTTTTCTTTTTCTTCTTTTTTTTTTTTTTCCTTACCTTTTAAAGCATGGCAAGTTTCCATTGATTTTGAAAACGAGGATCAAATCTGGTAAATGCTTCTGCCACACCTTATCCTTTTTTTCAATATTTTTACTAAGTCAGTAGGAAATGATCAATAGAAGGTAAATTTACCTTTCTTCAGGGACTGACAGATGAAGCTACAGTGTATTTCAAAGAATATGGCCTGTCCTTCCATTTATTTTTTAATAACATATGGGTAGATATATCTGTGTAATGAAACTAAGCTGTCTACATATTTATGTAGTGCACATTACTGCAAAATCTGAACCCCAAGCAAACACTGATGAATGATCCTGGAAATTCCTCAGGAAGAAAAATATTTCCTTTTTAAGCTATCAAGGTGCACAGATAAGTTAGAATGAATGTCAGGCTGTTTGCTTTCTGTGGACACAGCACCCTTCGGTCTTAGATAGGAGGGGAACTCCAGCCTCGGGTGGCCCTTCTCAGTGTGGAAGTGGGAACACACACTGAGCTGTTCTGCACTCACGTGCAGGTGCCAAAGGCCAGCATCTCAGGTGTGGTTTGAGGGACCTGCCCCAGGACAGGGAAAATGGTGCTGATGTCTTCAGGCAGCTGCAGGGTCTCCGAGTCCTCAGGTTTGCTCAGATCTCCCTGGTCTCTGATACAGCAGAAGACTTGGTCATCTGAGAAAGAGAACATCTCCTGCTTGTGGCAGGCATCCTAAAAGGTACAGACATTGCAGGGGGACTGGAACATCTTTAGAAGTCTAACAGGAGAAAAACTGTCCCTTTCAAAATGCATTTTGTATTTGTGTTTGGCTTGTGTTCTCAGGTCTTGCAGATGGAGCTCTCTGGAGCTGGATCTCCAGTTTCCATCAGTCTGTTCCCAGGACAATGGCCTCCATACTGCTGTGGCCAGATGAGCTTTTGTCATCCTGTTCAGAATGGGAACTTCCAACCTTTTCAAGTGTGAATTCCTTAATTCAGCCTCCTCAGGGAAAGACAGCACGGGAAAACACTGCCATCCATTGCAGATGCTCATACTGTTTTAGACATGGAGTTTGTCAGGAACTGGTGTAGAACTCTCTATCTTCCTGGTGAGTATTTACCTTCTAATCATTTCCTTTTCAATATTTCAGAAGTGTCACAGGTTAGATAGCTGTGTTGTGATCTTACAAAGGAAAGAAAATCTCTGGACATCAATTTAAAAAATCACCTAGACGAGCAGGGAAACAAGAGACCCAAAGTTCAGAGACAGACTGCAGGGAAGCAATGTGTGCAGAAGAGATTGGTTTGGTTTTTAAGGCTGAGAAAAACCCTTTTTTGTGTTTTAATTCAAGGTTATTAATATTTGCTCTGACTATTCAGGAGCAGCTGTGGCAAAGGTAACTCATGATTCCTTTTTCCTACTCTCTACAAAACACAGCTGAACCTTTCTATCTGTGACTAGCAGTATTTGTGCTAGCACAGGCACATTATCCATCACACACTGTGCTGCACTAGTGTGTTCTGGTGACAGCTAAAGAGCTGCATCCTTGGTGTGTGTGACTGTGAGGGCTGGATGGACAAAACAAGATGAGTTTTGGGGAAAACATAAGAAATGAATTTTCTGTGTGCCTGTAAGTGTAAACAGATTTAAAAGGAACAGTAGAAATATCATAACCCTATTGGAAGCTACTAGGAGAAGGGGTAGTGGAATCTGGAGAAGTGAAGAAGGGAGCTAGAATGGCAGTAGCTATTTTACATACAGTACTGACTGGTAGGGAAGAATAGATTGAGAGAAATGTAACTTGAATTAAATTGATTATTAATGTTGGGATTTAATGTTCTAAGAATGGTGAATGAGCAAGAAAAGAACAAAAAACAAAGGAATACAAAAGATTCAGGAGAATAGCAATGACTTCAAGAGGATATTCTAAAAAGACACCTGGAAACTGCACTGATGCAAAGGACAATAGGAAAGTCCAGTAAAAAACTATTAGGGAAAGTTTTTGATGATCTGAAGCTATCGAAAGCAGAAGTCAGGTACATAATATACACGCAGATTAAACAATTGTCTACTATGAACAAAATAGAGAAGATAGATACAAAAGGATTTCCAGGCAGAAAAGTGAAGTCAAAGTTCCACTGAGCCAGCAGTGAATAAAGCTGAGGGGCCTAAACTGGACTGTCCTGTCCCATCAGCAAGGGTAAATTCAGGCTCAGAAACAGCTCTTGTCAAGAAGAAGGGTAGAGTTTTCCCCTTCATGTTGAAGCCCTCTCATGCCACAGCTGCCTGTGCAGGATCAGACAACATGACCACTGCTTTCAGGTAGGAGGGCTTCAATTACCTCTTCCCAGATAGCACTTTTTATTCGGATGGGCGAGGAAGAAATGGTCATAAATAGACACAGTTCCTGGAGTATCTTGGATTTGGGACAAACACAGACATGTGGTGCCAGGAAAGTCAGTCATAGGCTGAGTTGCTCATGAGTACAATTAGATATAAGGTCTCATCTCAGAAAAATGTTAACAGAAGGTGGCTATAATGGAAAACAAATGGTATCCCTGAAAGAAAAATAACTCTTCCTGAAGCCTGCTGGGAATTCTGAGTTCATGCACAGGCATGCTTCACTGATCCAGAGTTCATATGATACCTTTGTATTCAGAAATTCTGGGTCTTCCTTGCACATCTGGTGAAGAAGGAAGAATCAAATATTTTATTTTTCCTGGTTCAGTTGGGAAAATGTCACCAAAAATAAAGAGAACAGCACCTTGGTTCTTGAAATTTTCCATGGTATCAATCCCACCCTGACAGTCCAATAATTTCTCATAAAAGCTGGAAAGAGTAGCCATAAGAAAATGTTTCTACAGTGAGCACAGTGTGTTTCCCATCAAAGAGCCAGTGACCATGGGGGGACAGGGAGTGTCTTCTCACTGAGGGATCAGCAGGGCTCACACCTTGTCAGCTGCCAGGCTGGAGAGGGGCTCAGATGCTGCTCCTTCCACACCTCTGCTCTTGCAAAATCTTCCAGACCACTCTTGCCACTGAGCTGAAACACCCTGAAGATATTCAGGCAAATAGATTTTACTGTCTAGGGCAGACTCTGTAATTTAACTGCTATTTAAAACCAGACTCCAGCTCTTCCCAGAAGTCTTTATTATGGGTATCAAAGACTGCCCAGCCTAGAAGGTCAGATTTTAGCTGTTAAAGGGTAGGTGGCTTTATGAAAACCCAGTGAGTAGTTTTTCTTAGACCATCAACTATATCCTCATCTAGGTATTTACAGACCACCTCTTCAAACATGAGCTTTAGAAAATGTGTCTCTACTCTTACTGTGACTGTCGAGTATAATGGATATAGAGATCAGGAGGCAGAGAAGTATATCTAAATTTAAGTAGACACAGACAAGCAATAGAAGCAAAAGACATCTCTGCTAATCTGAAAATGACATTCCAGTTTATTGCTGGGTGAAAATGATCATGCCTTGCAGAAGTCATACTCTAATTTTTCATAAACAATGTATTCTGTAATGTAAAATCCATCTGAGGTATTCTGCCCATGCAAACTATCATAAGGAGGTGGGAAAATAATTTTTTTTAGTGGCTTAAAATTATTTTCTTTCACCCCAAGCTGCAAGTACAATCTCAGCAGAGCTTTTATTAGGTGAAGAAAAGACATCAGAGGTGCTCTGAAAACAATTTCCTCAAGTGCTCGTTTCAGAGATGGCATAAAATGATTACAGGGGAAATTCTGTCCTAGCTGAAGAATTCTCACTGACCCAAGCAGAACAAGATTTACTCTAAGACACTTCCCTCAGCAAGGTAACAAGCAAAAGACCAAACTGAAATGGCAATGAGGGCAAAAAATGGGGTCTTGAAGTCCTGTCCAGTCCCATAACAGTGGAAGTCTCGCACTTAATCTATGGTAATTAGCTAAGGGATAAAATCACTTTCATTTCTCTCCATTAAGATGCCTACAAATTAGCATCTGCTGAATGACACCTTAAACCCCAGCTACTGCCCCTTTTGGAACAGCTGTCAGTGAGGAATCTGAAGCATCCTGGATATCACTGCTTCCCATCTTTTCTGAATCTGGGATTTCTCACCACAGCCTTGTAGCCAAAATGGGCAATATTTCATCTGAGATGAATGGTGTGTTTCAGATGCTTATCTCACTGCTTGACAGACTGAAAATGGAAGATTGGGAAAACAATCTTTCCCAGCTTTCCCACCTGACCTCCTCAAGAGTCAGAGAAGAGAAAGCCTTAAAATCATGGCATTTTTATGTACAGGAAAGTGATCTAAGATCACTTTATGAAGCTTTAATGTCTTTTGCTGAGTGCCAGTCAGCTGGAGTCAGTAGCTAAAGCAGCTGGTCTCTTGGGCATAGAGAAAAGGTCTGAAATCTCTCCAATCTGAGCACATTTTATGTGATGGAGTTCCTAAGTTGTATTTTCTGTAGGTTACACAGCACATGGTGATGTGATCTAAACACAGGGTGTAGAGGCATCCTTCTGGGATGACTGTATTGTAAGTGCTGAAGATATGAGAATGAGACATCACCCTGAATGAGAGCCTTTCTGCCTTCTCTGTCTCATCATTAATCCTTCTGGGGTAGCTGGGTGAACCTACTGAAGTAAAGTTTTTTAGTCAATGCAGATCCTTTTTTTTTTTTAATCATTTCTGAGAATAATTGGATGTTTATTAATATTTTTTTAATTCTGGATTTCTCTAAAAGAGATGGTCTCTGCAAAGGGCTGTGCAGTAGCACACTGCCATCACTGTGCCCTTGAATGTACATGGACTGAAACAAAGATCTTGTACAGGTATGGTGTGTGATCATGTAACTAAAGACCCAGATGTACAGGAGTTTCAGAAGGGAGAGAGAAAAGCAGAGCTAGCTCTGTTGTTACTGTGTTGTTAGGAGCATCTCTTGCCTTTTGAACATCTGACTTTAAAACCAAAATACTAGATTTTGATTTCTTTCTTCTGTGTAGAATAATAGCATACTTGTATTCATATGGTTTATGGCATATATGCATATAGAAAGATAAATACCTGTGCATGATAGATGCATGTGTAAGTAACATTAGAAGGGGGTTCCCCAGAGCCCATTTTTTATCCACTCACTCCACTGCCTCTGCTTTCTCCCTGTTTTGCCTCCTTGTTTTGTGGGATATCTGAAGATTTATTTTCCAAAGTGAACACATATGGTGAATGCAAATGGAGCATTTTATCTGCTTTGAAAGGTATATACTGCTCTTGATAACACTCTATAGAATGACTTAATGCTCATAGCTAAAATATTGATTCACTTTATCCCACAGAAGAGATGAACTATAAACAAAGCTAAGGAATAGTTCTGATGAAAGCATATTTTTGTGGGTTGTTAAAGCAATAACTCTTAATATCATTAGGAAATTTTCTGCAGTAGTATACTGAATACCTTTATCCTCAAAATATTTGTCTTCATAAAGAGAATTGTGCTGTGTGCTGATGGTTCAGTCTCTGGCCTAGGCATGGACACTGATGCATACATGTCTGTATGTACGGCTGTCAGCAGGTGTAGAAGACAAGAGTGTGTTCAGCACTTTGCAGAGCCTCAGAAAGGGACATAAATCAAGACATGGAATTCTCTCTAGAGTAGTTAGTATTAGATTTTGAGGGAGCTTCCATGTGATGACAACATGGGAACATAGTCCCAGCTGCATGACCCATGGACTGCTGGAAAGCAGTATTTTTGAGACAGCCCCTTGGCACTCTGGGGTAGAGCATTTCTTTGCTGTTGTGAGCAAGTCTCCAGCACACTGACATGCACAGTCTAGAGCAGACAGCTGTGCAGAAAAAAAGTGACAGGCACCTTAAATGAAAACCTCTTGACACACAAGGAAGTTCTGGGATCCAGAGTGGTTTTGTATAAAACTGGAATGTGCTATAATAAATGATTATTTTGCAGAAATGTCATAATATTTAGTGAAAGATTCCTTTCAGATTGGCTTACACTTAATGGGAATGTTAGGAATTTGTTGTGCTGAACTGAAACGTTCTATGTAATTTATTTGTTAAACTGTACCTGTCTGCTGAGTTGTAGAGACACAAAAAGAAGAAAGCTGTTGCAGCTGAGCTGCTCCTGGGCTGGATCACATCTTCCATGGTGCACTTTGGTCTCCAGTCCCTGCTCACTGTGCAGAGCATCCAGGAGTGTCACATACCTGCATGCTGTGAGTACCCAGGCAGGGATCACACAGGGCAGAATAATCCTTAGCTGTGCTGTCCTGCAGCTCTGTGTTGCACGTCCTGTTTCTGCCTTACAAACAAAACAAACATATAACCGATCAACCAACCCCACCAGACTCAAGGATTTTTTTTTAGTATTCTGGCAAAAAAACCAGAACAGAGAAACTTTTAAAGCTGTACAATTGCTATGAATGCCCTTGAATTAATGTGAATAGATTTTCCTTTTGAAGGATTACCTTTTTTATTATCATAAATCTTAACACTTTTCTGACTTTGAGTCAGTGCATGCAGGGAAACTCCAGGTACCTGCAGCCTAACAGCTGTGCTCAAATAAAATACTTGGTTTTACTTCCAATTAATGCAGAAATAAGCAGCTCTGCTCATATGAGTACTGCAAAAACAAAGGCTGGAATTATGGAATATATTCTTGGATTGTATTTTAATGGAAAATAATGAATTGGAATAATACTTCTAATACAGATGGGTGGCAAATACTTGAACACTACTTTGAAAGTTTCATGGGCCTATGATTGAACTATAAAAATGATGAATAATCAAGAAAGACTAGAAAACAAACTTAAGAGAATACCTCATTAGCAGAAGATATCTAAAGATTATCAGGATTTCTTCGATACTTAATCTGAACATAATTTTAAGATGCTTCAGTTTTACACACAAAATTCTTGTCCTAACCAGCAATTCGAGGTGAAAAAAAAAAAAGTGTATAAAGTCTCAGAGTTTTTCCTGTCTATTTTCTCAAGATTAAGGTGTGGGCTTATTGTTAAAGTGTGCCACACACGGCAGGAGGAAGCAATGGGAGTTGCATGTGCCTGGTGTGGTTGTGCAGTGAGCTGGAGGTTCAGTGTCTCAGTGAGAACAGGCTTTCCAGGGCTGCAGGGGCAGACTGCAGGGCACCAGGTAGAGGTTTCTTGGAGCCAGGCAGAAGAACCCTGTTGACTTCTCAGGTTTCTGAATAGGTTGAGACTCTGAAGTGCAAGGTAGGGGGAAAAAATCAGGTTATCAGATTAATATTCACAGAGGGTTTTGGGAGTTCAGTCTGATCTCTGGGTGTACACAGGGTTTCAGTGTTCCCTAGTAAATTACCTCTTCTTGTACCAATTAACCCCCTTCCGAGAGGGCTCCGTGTTCAGCTGGGGCTGTGCCAGTGCTAACAGCTCTGCTTTAACATGCTTTCTAAGAGCTTCAATTACTGCTGGGAGCAAAAGCAGATAATTAAAACCAGAAAATGTTAACACTTAGCATCTCGTGCACTCCTTTGAACATTGGGTTGTGTGTAGAAGTGACTTTTCATTCTTACAAACCTATTATTTGCTTAGAATTCCAACAGACCCATGGAAATGCTGCAGTTAAGGGGTTGCTGTTGATTTATTAACTTCCCTCAAAGCCTGATGGAAGTCACTCCATGCAAAATACTGAATACACTTTGTTCTTTGAATTCTCCCGTAGTAATGCCAGAAGAGTGAGAATTTCTGCTTTTAAAGAGGTAAAGGAACTTTGTAAAGAACTTTTACAGCATATTTGACTTTTCCCCCTGCTGTGCTACCACTCAGAGAGCTCAAGCAGAGAGCAGCTCTGTGCTTGCAGAACCAGTGCCAGTGCTGCTGATGGTGCAGCAAGAGAGGTCACAGATCCAACTGCCCCTTGGGATCTCAATTTCACAGCAGGTTCCCACTTTGAGAATAAAACCAAGGGAAGATGTGGGACACAGGTGTGCAACCTGTGCCTGGGTTTGTGTTTCTGGTGTGCATGGGCTGTCCCTATAAACAAGTGATGGTTTTCAACTGGGTCTCCAGTCAAAGAGCAAGTATCCCCTCCCCACTTGGCCCTCATCAGGGGAAAACAGACTTACTTGATCATTTCGGGTTTACTGAGACATTAAGACAAGTGATAGACAAATCTTGAAAAGTTTGGAATTGATTCTGGATAGGCCCTCAAATTTTTGTAGCTTACATAAATCATTGTAACATCTGGGGCCTACAAAATCATAAATAAATCTCGAGAAATATGAATTTCTCATTATTTTCTTTCCATGTCCAGCTTCTGTTAGGTCCAGCAACATTGGAAAAGAATCTTTCTCACAGTATTTTGGCAGATCTACTTTTATCCCTGGCTGGACATTGCAAATGTACAATATTGGAATTTGAAAAAGTAAGGGCATAAATACATGGTTCTGAACTTTGAAAGAGTTGTGTTTTTTTTTCTATAGAAGTGTAGATTTCTACAATTACTATTTTCCAAAGGCCTCTATGTATCATCAGCACCATTTTAAGGTTAGACTTATTAAAAGCAGTTGACTCTATTCTTCATTTTTAAGTGCCTATCTGTCCTTCATACCTCCAGCAGTGCAAGCACCTTCTCAGCATCATTAACTTTATAAGATGTGATTAAATATGGCTTAGCAGAGCTCCTGAATGAGACCATGTGCTGTACTTCTCTGTAGTTGTTAGATATCTGCCTGCTTTTCACCTTAGCTATATCAGTGAGTTCCCAGCCAGCCATAGGTGCTCATGGTGAGCAGTGAACATGTCATTTCACATCCCTTCATGGTTGAAATCACCATTGTTGGAAGGTTGTTTTGGAAGGAATTGGCTTTCTTCTCCTCAGCAGCTAAGACCTCAGTGCTGTTAACTCCCCAGCTACAGGTTAAGGTAACAGTCTGGGATGCCTTGTCCACTCTCACTTACCCTGATGTCAGCCTGTGTCAGGGTTCAGGGCCCCCTCCCTGAATCACTTGAGCTCATGTTTCACTTGTGTGAGTTAAATCCTTGTAGGAGTTGGCCCAACAGACCACAGGAGCCCGTGGAGCAGGAGGTGGTGCTGAGGGGCCACCATCCCCTCAGCCAGCAGTGACAGATGGGTTGACTCTGACCTGAAGCTGTGCTTGGAAGTGCTTTAAAGGTCTGTGGATTTACTGTGCATGGCCCTGCACATGGGCTGTCTCCAGGCAGCTGGGTGCTTGATGTCTGAGAACCAAAGCTGGAAAACCCTTGTGATGGGTGTACAGGGACCTACACTGTCCCACAGGAGAACCTGAGCACACTGCTTTGGACACATGACGTCCTGCCAAGGTGAAGTGTCTTTGTGTACCTGAGATTCAAGGCTTAGAAAACCTACCTCCTGAGCAATTCCTGCAGTGCACTCGGAGGCTCTGCTCTCTCTTCTGGGGACATCTCACCCTCTGTACAGCCAGGAGGCCTGAGAGCAAGAGGCCCATGCTCTGTGCTGCTTCTCCCTGGGAGTCTCTCAGGATGCTCTGCTGCTCTCTGCTGAGAAATGCAAGTTCAAGGAAGGAGAAAAAGAGAGTCAGGATTAAAACCAAAACCAAATGTCAGAGAAAAGCAGGTCTGGGTTTGGTGCATCTCCAGCTAAAGTTATGACACAGCAAGAGAAGCCTCAGCCCTGCACACACTTCCTCCCCCCCCCCAAGCCCATTCACCAGCCCAGGCTGGCAGATGCTGGGGTGTCTGTGCTGCCACGGCTCAGACCTGTCCCACCAGCAGCAGCTGGGGGTCCCCAAAAGCCACTGCAGCAAACGCTCCAGTCCAGCAAATAGACTCTGGTTCCTGCCTATTAAAAGAAACCCATAAATCTTCCAAATGGTACATCTAGGATTTGGTCCAGAAGTTGCTGAAGCCGCTGGAGAAGCTGTTATTGATTTGAGGGGTATTTATTGTATCTGGCAATTCCTTCAGCTGTCACTCTTCCCCTCCTGTCATCCCAGCTGAGCTCCAGCCCATCCCCTGCACCTCACCACGATGTGGACAGCATATGTGGTTTAAATGAGACACTTCTTCGTTAGTTTATGTTTGAATGATGCCAAGCACGTCCTGATCCTAACTGAATGCTAAGATGATGGTAACAGATGACAATTACAGTAATAAAATGCTGTGTTCAGCCATGTTCTACACTGTTCTGTTCTCCAATCCACAAAGAAAATGATCTAACGTACAGCAGAGAAACATATCTAGAGAAAAGCACTGCTGGGAATGTACCCTCTCTATTTTATTGTAGCTCTCTCTTGCTGTTGAGTGCTAAAATTGTTTTGTATTCATTATTTCTTTACTCCTGAAAAGAGCTGTTTAAGTAATAAACCACTTTTCTGAATGGCTCTTCTGTTTTCACAAGACCACGCAAGCACAAACAGTGTATCATAAAAAAACAACTTGATAAGACAAGAGTTGAGAAGTCAAAATCTTTGACTTTTCAGGTATTGGCCTTGCTTTTATAAAGCTACATCAAAGCTCACAAAAATAATATAATTATATAATTCAGCAGTTCAGTTATAATTCAGCAGTCCTCTGCTGGATATTAAGCAAGGGCTTGTATTTAAGTCTTTTCAAAATTAACCTACTTTCTTAAATGTTTTTACCAAGTAGATCTAGCTAACCTTTTGTGGAGCTCCAAACCCACACCAGTGAGTAGCTTTTAGGAGGCTGTGCCTGGATCTTGCTCTTCAGTGGCCATGCCAAAATAACCTGCACATGGACCTGGGAATTTACTACCCTGTTTGTACAAATAAGAAACTCTAAGGACATGACTTTGTCTTAACTCAGCTTTTCTCTAAAGCCTTGGTGCCAAAGAGGAATTCACTGTGTCTGCTCTGAAAGGAGCATCCCTGTCAGCCCTTTCTGAGCCAAAGCAGAGTCATGCTTGCTCTGCAAACAGCAGCCAGGAGCTGCAGTGTTCCTGAGAACGCAGGAGACCTGGGCTCAGCTCCCACTTGTGCCTGAGGTTGCTGCAGTTTGCATCCATCACTGCCTTGGGGCTTCTACTCCTAGGACAGGGAGAGGGAGAAACCTGGGGGCCAGTTCCTGCTTCATCACTTGTTCTACATGTAGCAGCCAGAGGATAAAATATCCTCAGAGCCCCTGGGGATGGTGGTTTCTCTCCTGCCCCGGGGAGGGGCATCACTGGCAGCTTAACGTTTGCCTCTTTGGGCTGATGCCTGAAGAATTTCAAAAACATAATGTGCTAATGAAGCTTGAATATCACTGGAGAGAAGTGGCACCTGAGCAGGGCTTTTTGGGATCAGAGCTCTGGATTACCATCCAACAGCAGCTTTAGCCCTTTCGCTTTTGATCCTGCTCAATTGCACCTCTCATCTCCCATTAACATAAAGATGAACTGAAGATAATCATTCTCACACAGGGTTGAAACTTATATGGCCCAGGAATGTCATGAGAAGATTAACAGAATTCATAATGTAAGGTAATGAATTAAGTAGCTGAAGGGAGAAAAAAAAAAAAAGAATAAAAACATCAGGGCTTCTCCATCCCAATTTTGGCAGGTTGGACTTGTGATGTAAGACAGATTTTTCCTGCTGAAATAGAGTGCTGAAAAGTCTATTGTAACCCATAGAAGCGTTCTAAAGTATAAAGGAGGTACTTCCAGAGAGCTCAGAAAAACCGGGGAAAGAAAACCAAAGCAGAGGTGATGTTGATATTTTACTGAGCATTTCCCCTCCACCCTGAGAAGAGCTGCTGTGTACCTTGACTTCTCTGAGCACAGACCAATTTCTGTCATTCAATCACCACTTTTCTCACAGAATGAGACACACAAACACACGCATGCATGCACACACGCGCAAACACGCGCACGCGCGCCCACAAACACACGCGTGTGCAGAGCCCCCCTCTCTCTCTCTCTCTCTCTCTCTCTCTCTCTCTGATAGTTCCCTAGGGAGTTCCATCATACCCTAGTCTATGAGCCTTGGATCATCTGTGGCCAGTGGATTTAGTAATAAACAGAGTGGAAATGTTCTTCATCAGAGTTCAAAGTGAATTTCTCCCAGACCCTGCTCCCCCCTGGCCCCTCAGCAGTTCCCTGTAATGACTGCCTCTGCAGGAAAGAGCATGGGAAGAAGGGCAGGCTGCACCTCTGAGGCTGGGAGCCCAGCAAAGGAAGGGTGCTCAGGGGGATTCAGAGCAGCTTCTCAGGCTCTGCTGCCAGTGTGGAAGCACAGGGAACATGGTGCGAGCCAGGGCTTCATCAAAGAGCTATATCTCTGTATTTAAAGCAAAGATTATACCTTTGTGTCGTCTGTTGTAGTCTTTGAGCATTGGAACTCTGCCTCAGTTGAACAAAGCTGGAGATCCACCTTACCACCTAATAAATGCTAGGCAGTCTCACTGCAAACCCCAAGACACAGCACACCTACACATGGGAGGCAGGGATGTCCAGCACTGCCAGCTGAACCTGCTTCACTCAGACACAGAGCCTCCTCCTGCATGTGCACTGGTTTCACAGCTCCACTCATTTTCCAGGCTGGGAAATCAACTGTGGACTCCCCTGTGGGCTGGGTGGCAGCATCATACTGCTGGAGGAACAAAGGTTTTAAAACACTGGTTGGACCCAAAGGACCAGCTTGATTATTTTAATCCAAGGTATAAAAATACCAGACATATATTTCTATCTCCCTTTAAAGCAATCTGTGGAGCCGAGGTAGGCAAAGCTTTGAAGCAATGCTGAGCAGTGAGAATTGCCTGTAGCACTCTAATAAATTCCCGTGGGGTTTGTGCAGAGATGGTGGCAGTTCAGAGAGGGCCATAAAAGTGTCTGGGGGACATCGGGGTAACACTTTCCCCTGTGACAAGAGGGCATGGTGGGGAGCATGGCACACGTTAGGTAATGCCCCCAACAGCCTGCAGACGTGTGAACTAGTTTAAAGCTTTTATTGGGGCTTTTATTAGCCTGTGATACACTCACAGCCTCTTTGCCTTTGCCAGCATAGCCAGTGGCTCTCAACTATAAGTAGTAAAATACCTAATGCTCCAGCTATTCTGCTCCAAGGGGTGGGGAGTCCCACACAGGTAATATTTCACTGGTTGTGCAGCCGCTTTTGTATTAGTATTCTGCAGCTGAAATATATATGAAGTATGTATCAACTTTACTGAAGTTCCAAAAAGATTAGACAACGGAGAAAAACAGTTTTGAAGACAATGAAAAGCACCATCCCCACATCACAAATCCATGCATGTCAGTGACCTACAGGATATGCTGGGCAGCCCCGTGGTGCAACAAGACTTCTGCAGGGAATGGAGAGCAGAGGGACCCTGGGCTGACCATCAATTACATGATAACTTCTGGGTGTGAAGTGGAGCTGAGCACAGGCCAGTCTGACATCTCTTGGTGGCTGTGACTCCATGCACAGCCACTAAAGCATTGTTAAAGCAGTGAAGCTCTCCCAGGTCTGGAGAGCAGTTGCATGGTGCTGTGCAGCTCAGACTGATGGGTGATTTCCACATGGGAACTAGCAGAGGAAGCTGGAGAGCATCAGAGCAAAAGATGGTGAGGAGAAGAGAGGGTGAGCACACTTCAGGGATCATCATCAGGAGCTGGATTCTTTCGTCTCTGGGCTCTTTCCCATTCCCAAGGAGATATACCTATTTACACAGTATAACTACCCCTACTTACATCATGCAGCTATGCATCTAGACAGCATCTAGGACTTGGGGGATTTCTGGCCCCATTTTAAAAGACAAAAACAAACAAAAAAAACAAGTATGCTGTATAAATAAATAGTATTTCTACTGTTTGGAAACTAAGGGTGGGTTCTTACTGATACTCTGTTAAATGTTCTAGTCAATATTTAGACCAAACACCCACATAATTACTCTGAGCTTGTTACTAGGAGATTGAATCTCTATTCCTCTCACAAGCCTGATGACCAGAGTACATAAATGGAGTGGTTTGCATGTACATTCAGCCATTTTTAATGGGACATCTGTGTGGTGGTGCTTGGTTTGTTCTCTGGGTATTTTCTGTCTACCTGGGCAGATAAGCTGAAGAATATGACAAGCATGGGCACTGTGGGAAGAGGCCACTGGATGTCATTAGTTCTCCTTAGAAGCTCTGAAGTCTTCTCTGGAGGTGGAAAATATGGCTCTTACAGAAGGTGGCTGAGTTTGGTTTTGAATGTTCTTGGTAGTTTGGAATGCTTAATTTAAAATAGCTTTCCCAAGTCAGAGTTGTTCATGAGTCAGTGGAAACACACACATCCATCACATCCCTTTGCAAACGCAGGCAAAAAACTGCCTGGTGTTGGTGCTAATTGGTCAGTCTTCAGATGGCTCAACTAATTGGATGAGCCTCTGAGCCCTCCAGGCTGCTCAGACACACTGTGCTGAGCCCTCCTCCCCAGTCACTCCAGAGCAGCTGGGTTTGTGGCAATAGAAAAGGAGGAATTAAGTGTAAACTCTGATAAATGTTGCTGAGTTTGCCATCTTGTCACTAGGATCACAGAGCCCATCCCTGCAGACACCAGAAATCCAGCTCACTTGGGTGCAACAGTGGCACAAGGAGCAAGATGGAAAGCACCAAAATACCAAATATCACACTTAGCTACTGCACAGACATTTCCCCTAAGAAAACACTGGCAACCACTACTGCTACATTAAAAACCAGGATTTAATTCTACATCTGCTCGTTTTCTGGTCTGAGACATCAGTCAGTGTCCAGGATCTCAGACATTTCCCCTCTGTTAACAGCATTTGACCATTTAAATAATAATATTTAAAGACTAGATGATGACAGTGGAGTATTTGAATCTAGGTATGTTAATAAGCTGATCATGGGTGCTTTAGGAGTTCCTATCTGACATACAGGCTGGGCAGCATTGCTGGGAGTGCCAGAACTGTTTCACCTGCTGCCAAAGCCACGGTCAGAACAGAGTCTGGGGTCAGTTGGTGCTTTTACTGAAAGTGGAAAAACATTTTTTCATGTATTACTGTTCCTAGAAATTTTTCACAAGAAATAAACCCCACTCCCAACCAGCTCACCATGTGACTTGAGCCAACCTGTGTGGAATTAAATCTTAACAAGGGAGCCATCTGAAATCTATAGAAATCTCTGGGACCCTTCCTATTAATTCAGTGGTCTTTTGATAAGGCCTTACATGAAGCATCACATTTATGAGTCCCATAGATGGAACTCATTAAAATACATTTCCTTTATTTTACATGTGTAATTTATGTGATTTTATATTTTATAACTCCCTATGAAAATATTTTTTTACAAGTTCAATAAAGATAGGGAGGTTCTAGGGATACAGGAACTAGGAGAAAAACATTTGCTGGTACAAAGAATATTCTATTAAATTAAAAAGCCCTTTCTTATTGGAATTATGAAAGATAGAGGCATGTAACAGCTCCAGCACTCCTTTCAACACACAAATGTGACCATCACTCGCTGGGTACGGGCCATCAACACAAACTGGGTCAGCAAGATCCACAGGAAGAGAAGGTTAAAGGAACCTGAAGTGTTTTTACCCAAGAAAGCCATCAAGTTCCATCAGGCAGCTCTTGGCATCACTAACCCAGCCAACCCTTGGAAAGGACGTGAGAGGAGAGACCCTCAGCTTATCCAGAATGTTTCTGTGCAACTGCAACAGGGCTTTTTTGCCAGGTCTGTGTCCCATTAGACTGAGACACATTCATCTTCTTAAACAATTACTTCTTTTTGCCACTCTTCATGTCTCAACAGATGTGTGTGTGTGTGTGTGTGTGTGTGTGTGTGACCTTCTACATCAAACACCTGACAGGAAAATACTAGTAAAAAAAAAAAAAAACCAAAGAAAAAATTTCCTCTCTTTAAAACAAACAAACAAACAAAGATACATTTCTAAACCCAAATTGTTGTTCAACTTCACAGTAAGAATATTTAAAATATTTGAAAGACATAAAATAATGAAGAATTCTAATGTGCATAATACAAAAAAAAATACTTTTAGTCTTTAAAAAAATATTAGTTTTGCATGTTGGTTGCTCTTTAACACAAATTTTTTGAATGTTTTATTGAAACTTCAACAGACAGTAGCTTATTTTTCCACAGACTTAAGCACCTGAGATTTCTGGCTAATGAATATAGGACCTGTAAAACTTCCTATAAAATGTAACTTTATATGAGAACTTACATGATGTTTATAGAATATATTCCAACATTTGCCTTTTCAAAAGCAAACTTCTTGATATTTGCAGGAAGAACATCAGCTACACAGCAAAGCAGAAGTGGAAATGATCAGATGATGAAGGGAAATAAACAGATATTTTCTCTGGAGTCACCATGTGATTCCTGATTATCTCTGGTTCACACGTAAAGATTAATAAATACCAAACACACAGCTCAGTAAAATCACCCCTGATGCTTTCAGTGAGCTAGGGATTAGACCTCATATAGAAGGGATGAGCAGTGACTTCCTCAATGTGAAACTTCTGGACCAGAAATTCTGCAAATCATAGACACATTTAGTCTTGTAACTCTTCATGATGCATAATTTCAGCAAAAAATATTCGCTAGTAGTTATGGATTCAGAAAATATCATTTAGCTAAAAGCCAGACTACAGTAGAGTAAAATGAAAACTCATCTTAAAAAAAAAAAGACAGTGTTTGAGACAAGAATGACAGAAATAGAGATATCTAAATAAAGATACATCAGAAGGGGATTAATCTTTCAGAAGCAACGTCCCTTTAGTGCTTTTAGAAAGCCAGCACTGTGTGCAGAGATGCTGTGTCAGCACCAGCTGCTTTCCCTGGCACCCCCAGGTCTGTGTGACTGATCGGGGGGGTTATGGAGTCACCAGCACAATGGCACTCCTCACACATCCTTGTGCTCCTCAGAAGGTGAAGTGCTGCAGCTGCTGGGCATGAATGGAGGCCAAACCCTGAGTTACAAAGGAGAGGACTCATCTGAAAAGCTCCTGTCACAGGGATTTTGGGGAAGTGTTTACTGGTTTAGTTATTTACTCAATTATTTACTTGCTCTTTCAAAACACTGAGCAGCTGCCGAGACTACAAAGAGGTGCTGAAGTGTTCACTGGTACTGAAAACTCTCAGTCATTTCTTCTACACCTTGCTGTAAGAACATCACACTTTGCTAATGGGCTCATAAAAGAGCTTTTGCAAACATCAAAGTCAGGGAATCAATTCCTAGAATAATATCCAATTGCCTAAATTCTGCCTGGGGCTCTGATTCCCACTTATAAATGTGAGATAACTGTTTGGGTTCTAAAGGGGATCTCCAGCTAGCTCAGAGATGCCAGAAGTTTTCCAGCAATCCTGCCCTTGTAAAACAAGAATCTCAAAAAAACTCAATTTCTTGAGAAATGTTTAAATGCAGCCCATTTAACCATGACTTTATTCTTATGGAAGCACTGCCAGCCACTCCATAATCAATGCTGAATTACATGTGAGCAGGAACACTGGTTGAAAGTGGATCACTGCAGCCCAGCTCCTGGACAGGTATGTGCTGCCCCAGCAGAGCACTGCAAATCTGCCCTAGCAGGACTGAGGCTCTCCTCAGTGTCAGGGATCCCTGGCAACCTGCACACCCCTTAGTCCTGATTTCTCATACAGTGCATAAACATGGCAAAGAAAAATACTGTAAAACCAAGTAAAAGGAGAGTCATTCACACAGTTTCTCATTACTTTTTGCATTAAGGAAAACAACAGGAGTCAACAAATGGAAACAGAGCAAAAATATATCACAGACCTCAGAACAGCAGAGTGTTTGTAAAGGACAAGGCTGGGGGAAAAAACAACTCGGAAAAAGAGCTTTAAATTCTGTAAAGATGACACGTTGTCCCTGATGGGGACATCTCTTTCCTGGGTCACAGATCACTGGAGGTGCTGCCTCCAAAGCACCCCAGATCTGAGGCTGCCGAGTGCCAGAGGCCTCATCGGGGAGCTGGAGCAGGTGGGAGCAGTGGTGACCCTGGGGATTCAAACTGAACCTCTCCTCCCTTGCTCAGAATTCAGCATTAAAGGTGTTGTGTGCCCCTGCTCTCAAGAGGCCTCCATTCTCTTGTTAGTGGTCAGTGCAACTGCCTTCTCCCCAGTTTTCTCCCCTCTTTCCACAGCAGGCTCAGCAGCAGCAGACCTCTTTGCACGATTTCTTTTCATCAGTCATCACATCCATCCATCAGGTACAGAAACATCTGGGCCAGCCAGTTAATGTTTATAATTAAGGGCTGAGATTCCACAAGCAGTGCATTTCTGGGGGATTATCACACACCTCAGGTGCAGCGTGAGGCACCAGCTCAGAGCCAAGTGACTTCAGCTACTCCAGGAGTGCTATAATCCCTCAGAAATCTATTAACCGTGAGTGCCTCACAGCCATGATGGCATGGAAACTCCAAGGTGAAAAGGTCATACCTGTGCTTTTAATGAGGAATATTGACATGTGGGCGACATCACTGCCAGCCAATCAAAAGTCACCATTGCTACCCAGTGTTCACAGATCATTTTATAAGGGCTCAAACTTATAAAGCAGTTTGCAGAGCTCTGAAAATAAAATATTGAAAATTCATTAAAAAATAAAACACACAGGTATCTTTTCTATATAAAATTTGTCTAGGTTTACCCTTTCTTCCTGTCTGTCTTAAAGTGCATAATACACATGATTCTGTGCTGGAATTGTTCACATATAATACGAAGCACATTAATTATTAAGCAAAGAATGACTATTATTTGCAGGCTTAATGAGTACCCTTATCTCAACCTTCACCATCGTGCTATCCCAGCACTGCTCTCGGAATCCTGTTCACCCTTGACAATGCTGGACACCAAAGCTGTACAAAGGCGGCACATTCCAAATGCCAACAGGCATTTGTGTCCATCTGGACAAAGAGAAGGGAGGAGAACACATGCCCCTCTAGAAGCCCCAGCTGAGGAGATGCTCATTGGTTTTGTCCCAGGCACGTCAGGGATGACTCTGTGCACTGACCTAGTCTAGGTGAACTAGCCCAGATGGTTTTTGTTTTCTATACTGTCAAATACATTCTGTGCTGCCTGTGGCAGCCACTCTGTTAAACAATTGCTGATCATTCAGACAAACACTATCTGCTGCAGAGATAACTGCACTGCTGCACTACCAATGACCACAGGGCCACTGGCAATCTGAACCAGAAAGATGGGTGTGCTCGTGTCCCAGCTGTGTTCCCATCCTGCCCCGTGCCTGCTCACCAGGGCTTCAGAGCATCCCTCTTCAGCAGGGCCTTCCAAGCTCCCCACATGTGCTGACCTGCCCTGACAGGGCTTGTCGTGTGTGTCCTGATGTGACACAGGCTCCCTGCAGATGCACAAAGGGAAGGCTGCTAATGTAAATATCCTCATATGACCATTTATAGCTCTCTGACCCCCAGTGTTTTCTCTGCTTCCTCTTGCTGTCCTAAGAGCTGCTTATCTAACATCTCACAAGGCACCCTGGGCTGGCTGACTCTGCTCCAGCATCCAGCTCCCCTTTCAGCAGAAAGAAATGCCTTTTGTTTAAAAGTGCAGCAACAAATCACAGCGAGGAAACAGTGGCACTGAGCACTTAAGATTTAAAAGGTTGTTAACAGGCTGCTCTGTCCAAAAATCTCAAAATGGGAACCTCTTATGTAAGACTCTTTCAGAGTCTAAATATATCACAGCAAACACAAACTACCACTGTGCCATCAGTGTGGTTATTAAAGCCCTGGAATGTCTTTTATTATACCGACTCCAGCATTATTTCAGCCTGCTGTCCCCAGAATAGTCATTCCATTACCCTAAGAGGCAATTAAGAACCCTGACTTCTCAGGGATGTTGGGATAATGTGCTGATATTACAGAATTATACCTCTCGGATCCAGGTCAGAGTTGCTCCAATCCAGGCCAACCAATGAGATAAAAATTAGTGTTTGCCAGATGAAAAAAGGCAGAATCGCCAGAGAGGAAAACATTATTTAGTTACCAGCTCTTCTGGGCATATCAAACAGTGGTGATAATGGACTTTTTGGGTCGACACAGACTGTTTGTGGGCCCAGCTGAGGATGAGGCAGATATTAAGTGCACAGGGTGAAATGCCGGTCACACTAAGAAAACACCACTGATTTCAGCGTGGCCAGGATTTCACTCTTCAGGGCCATGAACTGCTCAAGCAGTTGTCTGCACCTGTGACCCTATAGGTCTGATATACAAAATGAGACTTGTCACTAAAGAGATGCTTAAAAGTTTTATGTATATATATATTTTTTTAATAAAAAAAAGAGGAACTCTATAAAAAAAAAGTTTGCCAGTGTCCATAAAAAAAAAAAGGAATTACTGTTCAGGGTAAAATGTAAGCTGAGGCAATAGCCAGAAAAAAAATTACTTATAAAACTTTGCCTGATATGGAAAACAAGTGTCAGCTCCTAGCTGCTGTATTGTTAATACAGGAAAAGAAATCCTGTAAGGTCTATGGGAGCTTCCTGCAGATGAGTAATATTGAAGGCACCCTCATAAAATGCATAATGCCTTTGTTAATCCTGAGCAGGTCTCAGGGGTTTTCTCCTTTTCTTTCCCTTTGACTTTCCCTCCTTCCTCTACAGCTGTTTCAGGTCACCCCTGAATCCCACCTTCTCCCCAGGAAAGCAACACAGCGGCGTGCTCAGCAGAGCCCCCAGAACACCCTCACACACATTCCCCAATGACAATAATCTCCATACATCTTCTGGGAACAATAAAAACCCTTGGATGTGCTCCCAGAGACCTCAGGAAGTTCAAAAATCTTTAGAGGGGGCCCTGGATTGAGGTTTTATCTCTAGAATTTTACATAACAAGCTTGGTAAGCATTGTGTAACAGTTAATACATATTCAACGGCCAAGGGGAAAAGAAATAAAACACATTAAAAAGACAACAAAAATAGACATTAAAAATAAATAACAGCAGGGAAGGACAAGTGAGTCGAGGGCCTGGTGTGTGGTGATGGCCTCGTGGCCAGGGCTGGGCTCTCTGCTCTCACGTGTGCCCTGGCAGCCCGTGATGGAGATGCAGCTCCCAGAGGTGCAGGGCTGAGCTGCTGAGGCTCAGACTCAGGGCTGAATGTTGTCTGAGGTGCAGGGCTGAGCTGCTGAGGCTCAGACTCAGGGCTGAATGTTGTCTGAGAGCTCTCCCCCATGCCGAGGTTCCTTCCCCTGTTTCCCCCATGCAGCAATGCTCCCTGCCACCTCTCCAGCCTTGTCTGACACTTTGTGCAGGGGACTCTTTTCAACTGTTTTTCTTTAACTGTTGTCTGAGACTGCTCAGCAGTCCCATGGCAGTACCAAACCACTCATCTACTGTTTCTAACCTAAAGATCCGTGTATTTTCTGATGTATATAAAAATACCTGTGCATGAAGATGCTGACAGGATTGTCTCTGCATGAGAAAACTAAACCACCTTTGTGAGCTACCATGCCAATGGAAAGTACTGTTAAGGAACTCAAAATCTTAAGAGCAAAGCACTGCCTCACTGGATCATTTTCCCATGGAAAAAGAAATCCATTTGCTCACTGCTTGATGTCTCTGCTGACTGCAGAGATGGCCCCATGAGGAAATCTCTGCAGGGTGGGTGTCAGGCAGAAGGGCTCTGGTCAGTGGCCCTGTGGCACAGAGGTGACAGCAGCAGGGGAAACATGGAAGTTCCACCTCAGCATGAGGAAAAACTTCCCTGTGAGGTGCCAGAGCCTGGCACAGGCTGCCCAGGAGACTTCCCAGCCCCACCCAGATCTGTTCTGTCCCCTCTGCCCTGCCTGATCTCCAGATGTCCCTTCCAACCCCCACCCTTCTCTGGTTCTAGGAAAGGACAGAAGATCACCATTCACCTGGGGACCATGGAAATAACTGACATTCAGCTGACTCGTTCACACCAACATTCATGTGTGTTCAGGCTCTTTTGTCCATTTTTCCTGTATGCTGCAGGATGCAGTGTAAGGGCAGCAAGGCTACGACTGAAGCTGTGAACTCCAGCAGTAACATGCTCCAGCCTCCCAGTGCCCAGCCAGGCTCCATCTCCAGCAACAATCATTTCCCAACTGTGACAGACACTAATTGCAAATGAAAATTCTTCCCCCAGAGCCACTGTCACGTGTGACCATCTTACAGAGTGACGTGAATCACAGTGCTGACAGTGGCATTTCGATCAGTCCTCCCTGAAGCATGGCAGGGTGTTCTGCACTCAAGCACAACAACTTTTAATAACTGCTTTTAAACGACGGAGCAAGCTTGGGTCCCAGTGCTGCCTAAGTGCTGTCTATGTGCTCAGAAAAGGCTCATTTACCCTGCCAACCAGCAGAAGAGCATTAAGAGGAGGAAATGCTAAGGAATTCCATAAGCATGGAATTCATCCCCATATAGAAGGCCAGCATGAGGCCCAGGAGCTATTTCAGTGGGACTTTAAGCTGCAGCAATTTAAGGGGGATTTAGGTTGTGCACAGACCTGTGCTGGCTTCCTGCACTGAAGATGGCTTTGACCAAAGACATTATGAGAAGATGAGAAGGGATTACAAACATTCTAGGTACATTTCCACCCCCGAGGCTCAGGATATGAATGCACACAAGACCTACAACAAGGTAAGTGAAGCTGCAAGTCCCCTTCCCCTCTGTGTTACCTGTGCAGTCATGGCACACGAGAGGTCCATCTCTGAAGTTTCTGCAATACCAGTACCTTCTAAACCAGCTACTGTATTCCCCAAGCATCTCACCCCTTACAAACCAACCAACCCACACCCTTTGCCCCACCAAGGCCAGCCTGTTGAGACACAGGTCAGTCACTCTAGACTCAAGGCCACATTATTATCCCTTTTTGCTGGGCTAGCAATAATACAGATCATTTTCCCCAAAGGGTGGCGTGAGAAGCTGGGGCACTGATGGAAAAAGTGCCATGGAAGGAGCACCACAGGCAGTGAGAGGATGCAACAGAGTCTTGCCTTTCTAACAATGCACAAAGATACAAAATTATAGCATGAAACTCCATCTTTCAATGGGATTTAGCTGTCTCTGCCTTTGGGAGTTCAAACCAGAAGCCTAGAGCTGGTGGGTTATCAGATGATGCTACTCAGCTGAACAGTAGCAATCACTGTAATAATGTTCAGACAACTGACTAAAGTGAAATGATTCACTTTAACATTTATTCTATAGAAATTCTATGTGATAAAACAGTGACATTTCTGGGTGAGCTCTTTTTAAGTATTAAAAATCTTTTGAGAAGCACACTGGCTTCTGGGGTATTTTTGCAAACTAGAGAACAGGCTCAGCAGTCTCATTTCTTAAACTCATTTAATGCAGTTACTGAAGCAGAAACATCACGCACGAATGTGAAGCAGAGCCTTTGACTGGGGCATAACTGAGCACAGAGATAAACTGTACTGAGCCATGTATGGTATGTTTTTATAAGCATTATAGCCATGCTCAAAAGATCAGATTTCTGTCTCAGTTTCAAAGCTTCATTTTTCTGAATAGGAGGTTCACTGTATTTTTAATTTTTTAACAAATTAAAATCAGTTCAAACATGCTGGCCTCAGCATAAGGGATATATATTGTGCAACTACTTTTTATTGCTACCTCTTTCTGTTTAAGGATGTATGTCTCCATGTTTATGGAGAAGAATAACTTGGATCCCAGCAGCAGGCACAAGGCAAGAATGATGCTTCCTTGCTCGAGGTGCTAGACTGCCATTGGTGAACTCTACACTCAATTTCTTCTCTAGGAACACTTGGCTTTGTCATTTAATCTCAGAGTGACTCAGTTTCCCATTTATAAAATAGACAATTTCACACTTTAATGGATCCCAAGAGGATTCTTCAAATGGCTGCTTCTTTGAAATGCTCAAGATGTCAAGTACTGAAAGTGAATCAGCCTCATTTAGAGCTGTGACTTTCTATGTCCCCGTGTGAGAGAAGGCAGAGTTCAGCCAGGTCAGCTGAGGGAGGGACTTCTGCATGGAGTTAAGCTGTGGTGGCCACGAAGGTCTAGTAAGAAAGGAAAGGATGAGAGGAATCTGGGTTTCTAATTTCATATTAATTTTATTTTTAGGGTTTAGGTTTTGGGTTTGTTTGTTTTGGGTTTTTTCATTTCCAAAATTTCCTGAAGTTCTGCATACATGCTTTTTTTCCCTCTGCCACTGGAACCAGCACACCACTAAATAGTAAATCCTAACTTATGGCCACAAGAGCTTTGTTTGGAAGAGAGGAAACATGTGGCTCATCACTAATGGCCACAGGGATCCCACCAGAGACAGCAGGCTGGCTTTGGATCAGGGTTGCTGTGCTGAGCTGGGGCAGCATCAGTGACAGGCAGCAGGTGAAGCCACAGCCATGGTGTGCTGAGGCTGTCACTGCAGACATGCTCTGCTCCCAAGAGCAGCCCTGGGAGCAACCTGGAAAAGTTCCTGGGAGGATTCAGGATCCTTAACATTTACTCTTACATGAGAAACCAACTCTATTCACTTAAAGTTCATAATGGACAAGAATAAACCCAACAACAACAACAAAGCCAAAGCCAGCACCTCCACGTGTGATCTGGAGAGTGTCTGAGCCTTCCTCAGCTCTGCCAGGACTCCCACCCCAGACTGGCACTGCAAGGGGGGACTGAGGGTTGGCAGCACCCACAGTGAGTGCTGCCAGGGTCCTTCCCCAGCTCTGCCAGGAGGGCTGGCAGCACCCACACCTTCCCCAGCTCTGCACCCAGCTCTGCCAGGAGGGCTGGCAGCACCCACACCTTCCCCAGCTCTGCACCCAGCTCTGCCAGGGGGGCTGGCAGCACACACCCCCTCCCCAGCTCTGCACCCAGCTCTGCCAGGGGGGCTGGCAGCACCCACACCTTCCCCAGCTCTGCACCCAGCTCTGCCAGGGGGGCTGGCAGCACACACACCCTCCCCAGCTCTGCACCCAGCTCTGCCAGGAGGGCTGGCAGCACTCAGTGGGTGCTGCCAGGGTGGCTCCCCAGCTGGCATTCCCTCTGCACTGGCAGGAGCAGGGTTTCTTGCAGCCTTGCAGACACTGACTGGGCACTGCAGCTCAGTGTCAGGTTATGGCCATACCCTGTTCCTCAGGAGAGCCTGGAAAATGTGAGTGTTTCAAGGAAGGTGCCCCTGAGAACCCCCCTCCCAGCACTGAAAGGCAGCACTGTTTAAGGAGATGGAGGTAAAGATATAAGGTCCCTCTTTGGGCTGACCCAGCAAAAGATTCCATTAGCTCAAGTGGCAGAGCAATTGCCTTCAAACACCACAGATGAAGGTTTAGATCCCCCTGCAGATTTGTTCTGAGCATATCATATGGTAACTGCTATGTAATTCCTGGTCTTTAATTAGACAGCTCTTTGATGGCCTGGAGCTGAGCACATTTTAGTAACTGGATGTTTCAGTGGAAATAATATTAAAATCCCTTTAAATACACTGGGATCAAATTTTGTGGCAAAAGGAGTCACACAAAGTTTTTTTGGCTAAGAAAAAAAGAAACCAACTGACAAAAACCTACTGGTGAGAAATTATTTTCTTACAGCATCTAAGTGCTCTCACAGAGAGGGGGGAGAAGAAAGCATTGAGAGATCTGTTAATCTAGTAGAGGAAGGTTTAGTAGGACCCTACAGTGGAAATGTATAGCTAGATAAATTCAAATTACAAGCCAGACAAAGGTTTTTATTAGCAAAGCTGATCAAGCAGGAAAATGAAGGAGAGGGAGAGGCTGCTTGTTCCCTTTTAGCCCTGATTCTTTCCACTGCTGCTGTCACCTAAGGATGCTGCCTAGAGTCGAAGAGAAGAGAAGGGAGTCCCCAGTGGCACTTTCTCCTTGAGGACTGACCTTGGAGTTTGCTTTTTCTCTGGCTACACAGCCCCAGGTTGCCCAAGTAGCAGTCTTACTCTTTTCTTTGTTGGGAATGCTAATCAGTGTGGGAAGGTGCCATTTCCCAGCCTGTCTGGGGGTGTCTTGGTCACCTCTGATCCCCTCTAAAAGGCAAGGCTTCCATCACAAACCACACAGCATCCCCAGCTCCACTGTGGAGTTTGGGAAGTGCTGGAGATCTCAGCAGAGCATGACTGGGAAAAAGTCATTTTAGGCCATTTTAAAGGCCTGTGTTTTGTTATCTTGTGTTTTTATTTCAAGGCTTCAGATTTCAATAGCTGAATGGAAGTGCAGCTAAGCTAACCAAATAAATTGAAGACTGCTTGCATTATTTTTATGGGAGTGATATAATTATTTAAAAGATTGGCATTTCAGATTTTCCTGTCAGTGTTGGAAATAACAGAAAAAGGTTAAGCTCAAATATACAAAACAAATCCAGGGTTTTGGGCTTTTTTTTTTCATTTCCAGTTCAAAGCAATTGACCTATTTTCCAGTCTTTCCACAAATAACAGAGATAGAGGTGGAAATGATTCAGCATTCAACTGGGATGGAAGACCCCAATGGGCTATCACAGTTACATGAGTATCTCAGTTTAACTCTGGCATCCATGAGACTGAAGGAAGAGCTGGGAAGGTGATTGCTGAATGCAGAGATACTGAGCAGCAGGGTGTCTGCTGGGTGCTGAGCTACTGAGAGATAGGTGCACAAAGGGAAAACATCCCAAGAAGGCTTTGAGAAATGCACAGTATCTGCAAGGCAGCTAACAAGGAGTGCCTAACTCAGTCACAAGCAGGCAGTGAACTCCCCTGGAAGAAAGGGACAGCCCTCTGGAGACTGCCCCGTGCCATGCGCTGCAGGGGGAGCTGAAGAGGAGCAACCCTCTAGATTCTGTTGCTCGAGTTGCTGTCCCATTGCTCTGACCAGACACCAGTGTCACTTTTACCCCTGCAAACCTCTACTTGCAATAGAGCTGTGAATAAAGAAACCAAAGGGGCAAATGCTTTGACAGCTTGGTTGAGAAACAGAGGCAAGGGAAGTGAGTGGGCATGGAGTGACAGCTGTAAAAGGGACTGCCCATCTAGTATCCTCATCCTCACCACTTCACCCCAGTTCTTGAGCCAGAGATCAAAGTGCACCTATCATACCCAAATCAGTGTCAGGCAAAGACCAGGGTGTGGGAAAAAGCACCAAGACTGACCAGCATCCCCCAAGAGTCATAGGTGGCCAGCACTCAGATTTCTGCTCTCTGCCTGTGCAAGCTGTGCTGCTGGAGCAGGGCTGTGAGCTCGGAGCTGCCGGGGAGCCTCTCCTTGACCCGAGCCAGCAGGGACAGTCCAGCTCCTGGGTAGGCTGCAGTTTGTCCCTGGCATTTCAAAGGGCATGGATGCAGCATCCCAGTGAGGAGCTCCCCTGACACAGGGAGCAGCGAGGGAATGTGGTCTCCCAGGTGCTGCCCAGTGTGTTTTTCCACAGCAATGCAGATCCAACCTTTATGGCTCAACGTGAGCACTGCACAGGAAATTAAATACATGTGACAGAGACAAGCAGGGCTGGGAGACCTCAAACACAGATGGAGCCATCTGTGCCTCCAGTTCAGAGCACCTGCTAACACCTTACATGCCACATGCCTCCTGCTGCTGGAGTCCTCGGGAGACCTGGCTCCCAATGCACCTCATTCATCACCAGGCATCACCTTTTTCCCCCAGAGAGGACCAGGGCAAGGAGAGGGGTAACAGATGCTGCTCCAGCTGGCCTGCCTCAGGAGCAGCACTGCCTGGAGAGCTCATCTCCAGTAGCCAGTCTCACAGCACTGGTTCTTATTCTAGAACCTTAAGGAACTGTCGACCCCATTCCCAGAGTTCATAAACTGCACAGTCAGGGATCCCCAGGATCCTGTGAGCACAGCCATGGAAATGCTCCCTGCACAGCCTGGCAAACCACAGCTCTTACACTGGACCTGAGCACAGACAGGTGCTGAGGCTGCTGACTCATTGCCAGGACCTTGGAACTGGGCTCTGAATGCAACTGGCCACAAAACACCCTGCAGGTGTTTCCATATCTGTAGGTCCCACTTCCACATGCACTGTAGCCCCTGGGGACAGAGAAATGGCAGTGCAATGCGCATCACTGCAGGGTGGAATCTGCCTCCTGTTTCTATCAGAAAAATCACAAGCTTTCACTGCTCTGCAAGATGGAGTAAGTGAGGACCTCTCCCAGGTGGAGAAATGACTCTCACAATGCCATGTCCTTACAGGAAGTTTTAGAAAGCTTTCAGGTGACAAATCAGAGAGCAGTCTGAGGCAGTTACCAGGGCATTAGGTGTGAGCAGATGCCAGGAAAAAGCCAGAGCTTTTTGCATTTAGAAAGCAAGAGGCTACTGGGGACCTTGTTCCAGACTAAAAGGTAATGAAGATACAAGGAGACCTAGCTGCAGTGTCAGTCAGGGATGGATCCTGCTCAGAGATCTGTGGCTCTGCTGCTAGATTCACCTCATCTGGTCCTTATTAAGCCAAAGGGACATGGGAAAACACAGGACCCACTGCTGGCATCTGTGCAATCAAACTGGACACTGGTGCAGCACTGCAGGCTCAGGACCAGCATCCATTGACTGCACCAGCACAGGGTGGTCTCACACATGACTCACACGCAGCTTTGCAGGGCTGCTGAGCACATCATTACAGTCTGCTACTAATGAATAGGGTGCAAACATATGCTACACATCCAAATAACACATATGAACTATGTGCCCCCTTGAACCCAATTTATACCACTGTATTTTCAACTGATGTAGAATATTGTATAACAAGTAACTCTACAATGAAAGGTCAAGCTGGAGTTTTCCTAAGATCAGGAGTGAAAACAAATATTACACAACAAAAAGCCTAAACATTGTTCCATGAGGGACTGTTATATTTTGAAGAAAACAGTGTTACTAACAAAGAATTCCATGTGGACTTCCAGCAAAGATACTTGATTAGTATGCCTACGTGCTTTTCAAATGCTCATCAAGAACAACAGCTGGTAGTGACCAAACTCCTCAAACATCTGCTCTTGTCCTCACAATATTCTGCAGCCCCATGAAAAAAAAATAGTAATATTGTCAAGAAGCAAGATGTGTGTAAAGCAGAGATTTTTTTCCATGAGGCTGTGACAAGCAGAGTGATGAATTTATTTCACAAAGTACCTGTTTAATAACCAGCAGCTAAATGTCACCCACAGAATAAGCCACTTTGGCGAGAAGCTGGCTGTCTTTTGCACACTGGGGGGATGTCACTGCATGCCACCATCAGGGCAAATGCACTAGAGACATTATCTGAGACACCTGAGAGGGAACAAGTAGTTATTTTCTGTTACTCACTCTCAGCTCTTCATGTACAAATACTATCTCCATAAATGGGACTGAACAACACTCTTCCCCCCAGTCAAACCTCTAAACACACACCCAGCACCCACAGGTTTTACCTAGTGTGATGAACCAAGGAACTGGGGCTTCTGGTAACACAGCCATGAAACACTGAGGTGTGCTGAGTGCAAACACAATGTGCTTCTGTATACACACATTTCAACTGGAACAAACAAAAAGCTATGCTCACACAAGTGACATTTTGCTTCTAAATACATGAAAGATTGAGCACCCCAAAAGTCTGGCTGTTATCCAAAGTCAATGGAATATTTTGGAACACTTTCCACAATGTTTGGGCAGTTCCTGTGTGAACACCAGTGAAAATTCAAGAGGCAATGCATATTGGAGGGTACCCACTCTCACCAAGGAAAATCCAGTTATATCTGCTGAGTAAGAGTAACAGTGTCATGATGCTGGACAGGTAAAATGCTGAAGAATTATCATAACTGATACAAGGATGGCTCCACCTGCCCCAGGAGTGTCCTTCTAGACACAGCATATTGTGCATCCTCAGAATGAGGAGAAAAACACCTTCAATATTCATCTATGTTAGCTCAGTTTCTATCCTTCACCTCATTGAACAGAGCAGTGTGAAAACTGAGCACACTGCAGGATTAAATGTTGTGCTTCTCTTGACACAATTTCACTCATTGGCTGCATCAGATGAGATACATAATGAAGAGTTATCAGAAGAATTATTTAATGCCTTATACTAAGGTCTACTCTTGCTGGATGCGGAAATCTCTATACGCAAGACTGATATTCAATATTAGATGCAACAGAAACATATACAGCTGTATATAAAGAGGAGGCTAAAAGGTTTGTTTGTGAACCCTCTCTTGGTACAAAGCTGCAGATGCTGCTTTCCATGAGGGTGAGCAGTGTGAGCACTTGGTTGTGTGACAGAGCAGTGGGCTGAGCTCCAGGGGGGCACCAACAAGCAGCTGCCAGCAGGCAGACATCCCCTGGCTGCATGTGAGGTACAACAGCATCCAGAGCACGTCTAGGGCAGCTTGGATAATCACCTTCACAGCTGGAGTTTGTCACGGGTACCAAACAGAAACCTGACTTAAGGCAGTGCTCATTAAAAAGAAATGAAAGTGCTTGCAAACACAGCTTTGAATTCAAATTTCAGAAAACACTTAAATGCTTCTGATTATTTTTCCTTTCTACTTCCCTAGTTACACTCATGGCCTGGAATGTACATCTGCAATGAACAATGGTTTAATTTTCAAATTTATCTTTAAGCTGAGGTGATGTCTTGTTCATTTTATGGTTCCCCAAAGTCCAGAGGTCCCTGACATTGAAGTTTCAAGCATTTAGATAAGATTTTAAATAAAATGCAAATTAAGCTGGTTAGTCACCATCTCTCCTGGAAGCATGAGTGCTGCATACATAATAGATTCTATTACATACCATATATCTCTCCATATCGAGTGCTAGAGTGAGCTACTGCCTCTATGGATCTGTTTGCCATGTGGGTTGCAGACATCTGTTGAGTATCAGGGAATGTAATCAAATGATTTGCCAAGAACTCCATCAAAAACGTGCCTTGTGCATTTTTCTCAGTTGAGAACACCATCCACAGTAGATTGACCTAATGGAGGGTAACACACTGAACTGGAAGCACAGTGCTTAATGGGATGCAAGGCTCCCTGTTAACCCCAGGCATTCTTCAACGTGCTGTGCTCTGCATCCACTGTGTGATCCCTGCTGCTGGGGCTGCCCGGGGATGGGCTCTGGCCACTGCTGCTCCCCCGGGTTCATTTCTGCCCTGAGGTGTCTAGAGAGGCATTATTCTCAGCCTGGATGACCATATTTCCTGGGGGAAATGAGAACAGCTGGATGTATCTGCTTGCCTCCCCGATTGCAAATCAAGGGAAAAATCCATCTGCATCCACCCAATTTACTCCCCCATAGCAGCTCGTTCTAGCCAAGTATTTAGCCGCACAAAAGCCTATGGAGCAGGGCCTATATGCACCAGGGAGAGAAGAGCCTCCTTTTGTGTTCTCATGGCAACTGGGGTGCTGGTTCTATCCCATTGACAAAAGCCTCTATGTGTCCACTGATCAGTCTCCTTTCTACAAGAACAAAATTAAAAGTTTTAAAAAAACCACCTTATAAATCTAGGGGTCTAAAGGTTTCTATGCCTCACAAACTGCACAATCATGCTTTGCATGTAACGGAGGGTCATGATGGGAATGCTGTGGAACTGACTTCATGGAACAGTTCTGGCATCCTTCATAAACTAGTCAGACAACAGAAATATGCTTGTGTCAGGGGAAGCTTTACAATAAATTAGCCTAGTGTCATGGTACCACCCACCAGGCTGGTTGCAGCTTAGAGACTGCTCATCCCCTCCAACACACTCGTTCGTGCAGTGATTTACAGTATGGCACACAATACTCTGGTCCAAGAGTGAATACTCCTTGTGTGGTCATTTACAGTTACAGCAAGAGGGGAAAAAAAAAAAAAAAGAAAAAAGGTTTAGAGATTTAGAATTTTTCACAGCAACTGAAACCCCCACTGAAACAGCACCATAATTTAAAACATTCACACTGGGGTGGAGATCCTACTGCTGCTCTGCTGGGGGGTAGGTCAGTGTAATTTCAATAAAATTACAGGTAAGTAAAACTACAACGGAAGGAACAACCCCAACCATCCCTTCTTAACCAGATATTCCAAACTGAGGGTGTGCCTCCTGACAAAGTCTCCAAAGCACCCACAGCTCCCAGAAATCAGGGTTAAGGGCATCATTAGTTTTATCTTAGAAGAAAGGTCAAGTCAGGAGGCTCAGATATGTATCTGAATGTCCCCAGAGCTTAAGGAAAGTTCAGCTCCAATTATTCCAGGACAGTATCTGCTGTAGATCACCGAGTATTGACTGTGTAACCCACATGAAATTATCCTCAGTTACTATAAAGATAATATGAATAATAATGAGTATGTGTAACTGGTAGTTGCCCAGCTGGAAAACATAAAGTTTCCGTATATAACTGCCAATTGGACTTTTAATGACAAAACCACAGACATTTGGACTGCTTGAAAAAGGACAAATGGAATAAAAACATACTATCTCTGTGAGAAACTATTTGATTTGTAAACTGCAGCATTGTAAAACAAATGTCACATGTGTAGAGAAAAAAAAAGGGTGGAAACAGTTCTTGAACACATATGGAAGAGTGTTTTCTTGATTTAGTACTTAATGCAATAAAACTTATTATTAAAAAATGCAGGAGCAGAAATATCTCTGCTTTTTACTATTTTTTTTATGTTCATCCAAAGGAAATTTTGTTCCTGGGGGAGGAGGGGGAGCAATTTAGTAATTTCTGACCTCAGCTGATACTAAAGCTCTCTGAAACAATAAGGCCCAGGGGTGTTGAAGGCAGCTGCCTGAATTCCTCAAAAAAAATCTATTTACCAAGTCTATTTTGAGTTCTCTGCATCTCTGTAATGGAGCCCAGCTGCTCTGCCCTCCCCAGGTTACCTCGTGCAGTGTGAACAGCAGCTCGGACAAGTGTGATGGTAAATTGCAGCCAGACTCCAACTGCTCAGTGTTTCCCTGAAAGGGCCGACGTCAGAGGAGGTAAAATCAGAAACAAAAGGGTATCTGTGGCCTGAGGAGTAAAACATAGACTCGGAGCCATCCAAAAGAATGGTTTGATGAGACCCCCCAGTGAAAATAATGAATGCTAATAAAAATCTAACAAGTGAGAGTATGTTCTTGCAGAACACCAGGAACCAGTCTGGAAAGAGAAGATCTCTTCTTCTCATTTCCTTCCTGAAATAATACTTTAACCTTCCTTCTTTCTCCACCACTTTAAGAAGCAGAGCCATGGACAGGAGTTCAGGTAATTAAAGGTGTATATAATGCCAATAATCAATTCTTCAGTTTGGGCAAGGCCTGTGCACATATGGAATGGACTAGATAGGGTCCAGCACAGAGCCCCCTCATGCCTCCTTGGAGCAAACCAGTAAAAGAGAGTGGACAGAGTGCTGTGAAGCAAATACAGCTCATGGCCAAAGTCCATGGGAGAACATCCTTTGTCTCCAGCAACAGCAAACAAGATGTACAGTCAAGAGTTTGGAACTTTGTTCCTAAGAGAAAACTGACACAAAGCATCCCCAGCAGCCCAACCAGCACACACTGCCCAGCTCCGAGCAAGAGGCAGTGCCCCACATCCTCCCACGGCCCGGCTCTGTGCAGAGGGGCTGGTCCCTGCCAGGGTGCCAGCAGCATGCACACTCATCCCTCAGCCTCAGCAGGGGCAGGCACCAAGGGCTGAGCATGGGGCTCAGAAGCCCTTCCTCACCCACAGGTCTCCGTGGCACTGCCGCTGGTTTGTACACAGCAAATCCTTCCTTCTCAGCCAAGATCTGAGTGCTCTGGTTTTTCTCTAAACTCATCAGGGTCAATGTGACTCATGTCCTTCATGGATGTGACTCAGGATTTTTTCTCCTGTTGCTCAATATTTTTTTTTCTTAAAGGTCCTAGAAAACTGATGAGAAAGTACTTAGAACTGTGAAGCCTGTGAAACGAGCTGATGTAACATCAGAAGCCAAATAAAAAGGAAATATCCTTCCATTTCATGACTTTCATTCAATCTCCCTGCCTTTCCCCATGTGCTTTTTAAAGCCTGGGGTTGGCAATATCGCTGAATTTTGGGCAGTCAGTAAAGCCTCAGGGCACATCCACAGGCAGAGAGCACGGGCACATCAGAGCACGGGCACACAGCACTGCCCTTCTGCACCCCTCGGATCCTCTGCAGCAGCCCTGCCACCTCCTCCCCCTCACTGCCCTCCCTGGGCAGCTGGCAAAGCTGCACCAGCAGGGCACGGAGACCGCAGCAGCCCCCCAGCCCCGCCAGCTGCTGAGGCTGCTGCTCCTGAGCTCGGCCCCGCTTGGCACCGGCCCCTGCGGCCCCAGGGTGAGTGTGAGAAGGGGAAGGGACTCTCCTGGTGCCTCTGTCTGCCTCAGGGTGGGTGTGAGAAGGGGGAACAGAGCAGAACACTTAGCTTAAATGCATAAAAGCTGTTGGTGCACAGAACCTTTAGAAATAATGCATTTGATGTTTCAGGTTTTGTTGTCTGACAGCCCCCAGCCCGTGGCTGTCTGGTGAGGCCGGCTGGATCTCATTGCTAGGGGTACCCTCCCCACACCCCTTTTACACCAGTCTGCTGGCACAAGGGTTACTGGCATCACTGCCCAGAGCCCAAGGTCAGCGTGAATAAAGAACGTGTGAATACTTTTATGAAGAAAATCCGAAGTGCAAGTTAATATTCCTACTTTATAGAACTATCAGAAATACTCTTTTTTTAATCAAAGTTAGGTTTATGGGGAATCAGGTTCCAGATCCTGGAATGTGCATGATGTGGAAAGGTCAGAAGGAATGAATATTCAAGATTCAGAGGCACACTCAGAGGCCTGAACTTCCCACACATTCCATCCAAGAGAGTTTTTCCTTTCACACTCTGCTGGTGGGTTATTACACACTGGTTGTCAGTGAGAGGATTCAAAGCACAAGGTTATGTTTTAAAATTATGCCCTTCAAGGTTCCAAGCCCAAATGTCCCCATTGAGCCACTTAATTTTAAAAGGCTGTTTTTTTAATTTGACTCTTGCATTATGACCCACAGTGGGATGCCCTTCAGCTCGGAACAGACATGCCCATGACTTGGTGTCAGAGGGGTCTCGGGGGCGCCTCAACTCTCTCCTGCTTGCTTTGAAAATCTGCCAAAGCAAGGTGATCTTAAGGGCCAGCTCTGCTCTGGAAAAAGACTGTAGTGAGTGGCACAGTGTTTATTGTGTCAGCATTTCCATTTGATATTTGAAGAGCTTACATGTTAATGTGTTTTTTCTAAGGGGTAGCTCAGTGAACACAGTCTAGGTTAAAAAAAAGTGAAAGCTCTGTTCATCTTACACCCAACATCAACTGACACCAGTCACTTCTTACATCAGTGAGTCCACACTGCCTCTGCCTACAGCAATATAAACACCTTTGTAGAAGAGGAATGAAAAGTCCTGAATTCCATTTGGAGGAAGTCCAGCTGTGGGGAGACCCCTCTTGCCAGCAGCCTGTCCTAGGTAAGTTGTATACAGACACCCAGCTTTTCCTTCCAGTGGGGCAGTTCACCCAGAGCTGGAGTTTGCTAGCAAAGTATAACCAAGAAAAGGGTATCAGCAACTCACCAGATGCCCCAGGAGACTGCAGAGACAGTCTCCTGTCTCTGGTGACACTGGTGACATCCTGGCAGCTCCATCTACATGGAGCTACTTTCAGAGCAATCCTATTTTCTTAAAGCTGTTTGTCTCATTGTCAGGGTGTGAAGGAGCCTGCTGAGGACACTGCCAGCTGAGGTGTCTCTCCAGGTTTCTGTGTGGGGCTCCAAGGTGCTGTGCTAGTGACCAGCCCTACAGCTGTGCTCAGTTCCCTGCTGCCAGCTGGGGCCTGACATGACCAAATTTGCCATTTCCATTTCTCAGCTAGGCCAATGTCTCCAGTGAACTCAGCACATGGGCTCTGCTACCTCTGTTTGCTTGGAAAGAGTGGCTTCAACAGCAGCCCAGTTTCTCAGAAACCTGGAGCAAGCCTGAGAGTTACAGAAGCTGGGCTGATTCTCACAGCTGAAAGAAGTGGTTAAGAGGCTAGGGATGCCAAGACTCAGTGCAGGAAGAGGAATCCGCATGTGACAGGAATTATTTCCTTTGGCAAATGCCTTTGGCAAAGGTGAAGGAGGTAGAGGAACGAGCAGCCCCAGTAGGAAACCCCTGTACCTGATGCAGGCTTTGTAGGTCAGCTGTTTCCCTAGGATGCTCCATTTGCTACTTGGAGAGGGGAAGGAGCTGGGGGAGGAGGGAAGGAAATGGCCAAGCTGAGGCAGCTGCAGCAAGCACTGGCCAATTTCTATACAGCCCACTGTCCACCCCCAGCAAAAGATATGTGCAGGAGAAGGAACATCTGCACTTCCCTCATTCCCACCCTTTGGGACTTGTGGCCAGTGGGGCTAAGGCTGTTGCAACTTCTCGGGTCTGATGAGCACATCCAGGCTGTAACTGGCACCCAGGTGAGCCCACCTGGGCACTCTGTGGAGCAGAAGTTCAGAGCATGTCCATTCTCACCCAAGGAACACCTCTGCCACTCACGGGGCTTTGCTCAGAGCCAGCTCCAGCATTCTGTGAAGAAGCAGCCTGTGAGGCTCTGCCAAGCCCCAGCACACTCTCCCCAGGGCCATCCTGCTGGTCAGCAGTGGGGAGCTGGGAACACCTCACCACACATCTTGTGGAGGAACAGGGAGGAGCTCTGGATCACTAGAGTCACCTGGCCTGCCTGAATATTCCATTTTATCACCTGTAACAGACTCGTGGTGCAGATCTCTTGCCTCTGAAATAAAGGTTTTGTTTCCAGACAAGCCTAGTTTTACATGTTTGCTTCGCTCTTAAGGCCATTAGCACTACACCATATCTTCTTTCACTAGTGATCTTCACATACAAAACACCATGAAAGGAATTGTTTTTCCAGCTTTAGAAAAGCTTTTTCAATGTATCTGGCATATGGGGGGGGGGGGGGGGGGGGGGCAGGAGGAAGCTACAACACAAACCTTATTTTTGATTAATTTTACTTCACAAGTCACTTGTTTGTTTCCAAATTCCAGTGCCATTTTCTCCTCTGAGGAGGTCAGCAGAGGTTCAATAATGGCTAAAACACCAGCAATAATTAGGAAAGTGCACTGTTCTCTGGAAACAGTGAGCCTTACAAAGAAACCCATTTTGAAAGCCTATGCTACTTTAATATTGAGGTTAGGATGCAGTTATGGAATAAATTTACAACCACCACTGATGCCCAGCAGGGCTAATAAGAAGCCAAAAAATGCAACTAGTAGTTCATCAAGACTCTTGTGTTTAGAAGAAATGCAAGTGCCAGGTTTATTTTTACTTGCATAAGCATGATGTAAGGTTTCTTCCACTGGAAAATCCCCTATTAGTAAATTTATCTGGATTATATAATATTGTCCACGGGTTTTTTTTTTTAGTTCTGCTGATGACTTGTACCTACAGAATTCACTTTATAAACAACATTCTCAGCGTGTGACTTCAGTGGCTGTTGTGCTGAAGAGTAACCCCTCTGACACTTCTGCCCAGCCCCAGCCCCCTGGCAGTGCCCAGCTACACCACACCTGCACCCCCTCCATGAGCAGCCTGAGCTCGAGGGGATGATGGCACAGAGCTGCAGTGACTCCTAACCCTAAAAGGCTTGAGTTGGTATAATAAAGTCTTTTACACATGGTAAGAGTAGCACTATACTGATTTTTTTACACAGGTGGGGTAAAACAACCTCTAAGACCATCAGTAAGCAGCATTTCCCCACAGACTCCAGAGAAGTCAGAGTTTAATTGTGTTTTCTGTTGAGTATATATCAGGAAGACTGTTCTTCACATCAGATCATTCATTATGTTGTGCTGAAGCTGGGGAATCATAATGCTAAGTACTAAAGGAACACAGAAGACAGGAAAATTTCTTAGTTTCAGAGTTAAATTCTTAAAAAAAAAAAGTTGAGCACTGGTAAGAAGCAACAAGACCTATGTGAAATAAATATTGAAGGAAAAATGTTCTCTGTGTACCTGTGTAACCTGCCCCTCTGAGGGATGGGAAATCCAAGTATGGCTGAGTGCATCTGAGACTGCAGGAGAGCTAGGAGGGGGCAATGAGCTCCCTGAATCATTCAAGACACACCTCTTTTGTTTAGAAAAATAAACTAGGCTGTGCAAATACTTTGATGATCACAAGATCTACTGGCAAAATTACTGTATCCTTCATTTTGTACCAAAGGGAAAACAGAGGCTGGCAGAGATGGCCGTGTGGATATTTATGTCAAACCCAGTACAGGAAGAACAGCACCAACACTAGTCAGCATCTGAGCTGATAGGGAATCAAAGCCACTGCTGTTCCAGTTGGTCGACATAATCTAGAGTAATTCTTAATAAATCCTTTCAACCAGCAAGGGGTAATAAGTTCAGTTTAACCCGTGGGGGATTGTTTCACAAGATGAGGAAAGGGAAAAGAGGGAAAGAGGAGAGTATAACAAACAAGAATAAGAGGTTTTAAGACAGGGCAGACAGGGTGAGGCTCCTGTGACAGGGTGGCACCACAGCAGAGCTGGTTCTTTACCACGCAGATGGTGGCAGCAAGGCTTTCCAGAAGCTTCCCAGAGCTGTCACGGGCTGCAGCACCCAGGGGCACAAGTGACCAGAACAGGGATTTTGCCCTGTGCTTGTTCTCCTCCTGCCCCAGCCACAGGGCAGGAGCTTTCCTGGCTGTGGGCAGCTGCTGCTCGGGGTTGGTGCCATACACCAGAGCTCCAGTGCCTCTCCCAGCCACGGAACAGCTGCCACCCCTTTGAGATCCAGCCAGGCCACCATCTGGTGAACATTTCACCAACTTTCATTTCAAATGAAGAGAAATATTTGCTTTGCAATTTAAACTGCAACTTGCCCCTGTCTTGAGAAAGCTCAGCTCTCCACACTCCACTCCCAGACCTTTTCACTGGGAGGGAGAAAGTGTCTCATGGGAGCTGAAGTTCAAGCTAATGATAGAAACTGGAGTGTTTGAGCTCCAGTCCACCAAGTTTCAATATTTGAATTTTTGTTCCTATGAATATTCTCAATTTTCCCAGAAACTCTATTTTCCTGACATGTTCCAGTTGTGTCAGTGTACTGACAGCCTAGCAGAGACACACCACGCAGGGGATGGCATCTGAACATCCTTGGGGCTAGCTGGGGCAGCAGGGAAAGTTCTTGTTCCAATTCATAAGCCATCCTCTTTTGTTTTTGCTTTCTTTAAATGACAAACTAACTTGGCATGGTAAATGCTCATGAAATTAAATTTCCACAGAAAGGAAAGTGACTTTTAGAAGGTTTTTTTAAGGCTCAGAGGTCTTTGTAAAATTTCAAGTGTGGTAAGAGTCATATTCCTCAGTCAGAAACAGCCTGTCCTTCTGTTTCACAGACAGGGAGGGAACTGAAGAAAAAGGTAAGAGACCTTGTCCTCAAAATACACTTTGATCCGTTATATGAAGGCCAAAGACTGATCAACATTTTGAACTGCATTACAGCAGAAGCCTCCTGTGATACAGGGTTATTCACTGACATGGCTTTCCGGGCTCCTCCCACCCCATTTTATTATTTTTCATTTGACCAAATGTTTCAGAAACTTTTTATCTCACGAGTCATTACTAATGAACTACCTTGCTGCACAGAGGATTTTTACTGTTTTCATTGTTAAAGGTGCATTCTCTTACTGGAGAAAAGTAAAGACAGAGAGGCAAGGGCATTTCTGAGCACTGAAGCCACAAGTCCAGACCCCTTAACAAGCACATCCATCCATCTGTCTGTCCAGGGCAGCTGTCCCAGATCAAAGCTCTCCCAAAGCCTCATGCAGCAGGAGAGATCTGCTCTGCTCCAGGAGTGTCCAAGGAGAGCAGCGTGCCTGCCATCTTACCAGAACAAACCCAAACCTCCTGAAACCACCAGTGTTCACCAAGACACAGCCATAGACCGTGGGGAGCCCCTTCTGGGACACTGTATGTGTTGATTCAGGGCTAAGGGACTCCCTTTGCTGTTTATTTAAGCATTCCATTCACCAGTACACAACCACATACAGGGCAGTCACACTCCTATGAGCTCCTGCAGGCTGGCAGCCCACTGCCCTGTGCCAAATGCACCCCAGTTCAAGCTAAGTTTGTCCACACACACACACACACACACACTGAGACACCTCCAGCACAGACAGCAGCTATTGCCTGCTAGTAAATGGTTACCTTTGCTGTATCCCTTCCCAGAGGCAGAAACCACTGTAATGCATAAATATTAATGATGAAGTGTCACCCTTACCCTGTAGGTTACACTGGTGCAAAAGTGCCACAGGAATATGAAATGCTGTGCTTGCTGGTTTCACCAGAACTGCTGTAGGCAAAGAAAAAGGTTAAAGAGCACAAAAATGAGTGAAGTGTTTAAGTTCTCCTCACAGGACTTTCCTGTTCATTATTTAGTCTGTTCAAGGTAGGAAGGGATCACACATCTGCTTCTGTACCTCTTTAAACACGAAGCAGTTGCCCTCTCACTACAGTGAGGCTATTAATCAGTCTGGTGTGCTGCATGGATCCTTCCAGAGACAACTGAACAGCCACAAAGCTAACTACTGCAGGTGAGCTCAGGGGGAAAGCTTTAACCTACAGCAGAGAAAGGACTGCACTTTCTAGCTGGAGGGCAGGTCCTTCTGAGCTTCTAGGAAGGCAAAAAACCAGTATCCCAGCCTAAGACACAGTCCCAGCAGTAAAACATGGTCCCTGCCTCTGCAAGAATGCAGCTGGAAACAGGCACTCCAAAACAGGGCAGTCCTTGCCCTGCCAGGGCCCCAGGGAGGGCAGGTGAAGGATGGAGCCAGGTGTGATGCCAGGGCTCTGCTGCACAGCCTGCACCCTCAGAACAGGCAACTCAACATCCCAGCACCTACAATTCACTGACACTCATCTCCAGGTAGTGACAGATCTTCTTGTGTTAGACCCTTATAGTCTGCACAAATCCTATTTTATAACAGGAGATACGAAACAAAAATGGCTTTCATGTCTCCAATACCCAAACCTCCCTCTTGCATTTAGGGCCATTACCAGTTGGTTGAAGAGGAAACATGCAAGAGAGACTCCAGCAGAATCTCAGCCCCCACTGCTGGCAAACAAAGCTCCCCTCGTGAACAACAATTAACAAATGCAGAGCAGGGCAGCAGGTGGTGGGAGCACAAGAACAAAAAGCAGCACCTCAAAACAGACTTTCTGTAAGAGGCACAAGCATCTACTTGCATTGTGGAAACACAAAGCCTGGGAGCAGAAGTGAGGGACCTGGCAACAGTAAGGGGGATGGCTACAGAAGAGCAGGGGAGACAGTGTGGGCAGTTTAGACAAAAACAAAGCAATTTTCATTAGAAATGCTTAGCCAGGTAAGAATATCACCCAACAAGAAAGAGCATCTAGATGGTCAATGGTTCCCTGCAGTAGGGAAAAAGCAAAAGAAGCCCAAACTACCCTGGACACAGGAAAATTAAGTAATGAACATAATTGCCACAACACTTAGAACCACCAGGCCATTCTCATATCAAAGATACCTAAAATTGCATTATTGCTTACCTTTGAGTCTCTGCTTCTGTCCCAGGTGTTGGCTGCCCCTTCCAGAGAGCTTTTTCCTCACTTCAGCAATACAGGAGAACCTGAAGTGGGTAAAACAGCCCTTCCTAGCACACAGCTTTGGAAACAAGCTGGCTCTCTCATCCTGGAGCTAAATTACTATTTTACAGAGAGAAGCTTCAGGCCCTTTTAACACTAACTGCTGAAAAACCCACTCCCTTCAACTCACACCTACCCCAAAGTCTGCTGCTGCCTTTCTCCAGCCTTTTATAACCTGGAGACCCTGGGGCCTCCTTGCTGACCCTGCCCGAGCCAGCCACAGCTGAGCAAGGTTGTGCCAATCAGTGCCAGCCAATGCCAAATCAGTTCCAATCAGTGCCAATCAGTGCTGCTTACAAGGGCCAGCTGAGCCCCGTTACTCTTGCTTAGTGAACTTCATGAGCTAGCCACTGAGTGTGGTTGCAGACAGCTTTTATTTCACTATATATGCATCAGTAGATGTGGGGTTTGATATTTTTTTCCAGGTATAAATAAATATATTTTAGTGATTGTCCAATGTGTTTGGTTTTTTTCCTTAGTGTCTTGCTCCCTGCTTTGAGCTGGAGGAGCTCAGCGTAGGTCTCTTCTTGTGTGTTCTGGCAAAGGATCTGGCTGTAACGGGCTCTGTGTGCCCTGTCACTGGGGAGGGGAGCACAGCAGCCAGAGGAGCTGGAGAAATGGAGATGCTCTTCAGGGTATTTAGTAGGTGGTTCACTTCCACCGGTAGCCTTGCCAAAATCCAAAGTGCAGGGAGCTGAGTAGCGCCGGTGGAGGCACCTCACAGCACTATATAAATTTACTGGAGGAATGTGCTTCTTCCCTGACAGCCTCCAATTGCTGTGTTTCCCTTTCAAAGACAGCACCAGCCTGCTTCTGCTCTGCTCTGAATGGTCTTGACTTTCAGGGCTTGGTACCTGGAATTTTTTCCCTACATTAGACTGATGTTACAGAGCTGCAGGTAAAAAAGTACCAGTTAACCCCCAGAAACTGGTTCTGCTTGGTACATCTTCCTCCTTTCACTGCAAACAACAAATTTACTAGCTCAGTCTTGCAGTATTTTCAGAGCTGGATGGTCAGGTTAACAATTCATTAAACAACAAAATCCTACACCAAATGCTTTTGAGGTTCCCAGATTAGCCTGTTAACTCCCAGAGTAGCTGGTATGCTCCATTCTTCTCACCCCATCCTCAGGTCACAGAGAGGAAGGAGTTGATGGATACCAAGAGCTATCACACACCCCAGAACAGAGACTGAGCCTCTCTAGAGCTGTCTGCTGCTGGCAGGGGTGCTCATGGTGGCACGAAGAGAAAGGTGCAGCTCTGAACAGGAATCATCACACATGGGCTTACAAAAGTGCTCCTTCATAGCCGGATTTTTATGGAGACCTGGAAATAGATGTAACTGAAAAGCTTTCACTTCTGTGTCTTGCTGTGGATACTGAGGATGCTGCAGGAGTCTGACTCAAAGTGCCTTTTCTCCTTGAGATGGAAAACTGACGTACAAAAGCTCTCACTACTGTAAAGATCAAGTGTCTATCTCCAGGAGATCGTTACATTCCTTTTTCAGGAGCCAGAGCTTAACAATGCTGTAGGAAAAAAAAAGAATCTATATGGCAAATCTTGTAGTACAAGCTTTTGTGGTTAACCAAGAAACATGCCATGAGTCAAGCCTTTGGAAACAATTTAGTAATTAAAGACAAATGCTATGACATAATCATTTACACACAGCAGAAAGATTTTTAGATTAAATCTGGCCTGACCCATTGCTCAGCAAGTGTTATCTGGGATTCTTGAAAGCCATTCATTTATTTACATACTAATTTGGCCCACATGTTTTATTAAAAACAAAAGCCTGCATTTCTCAGAGGAGTGAGCTCTATTCCAGCCCTGGTTAATGAGCCTGGTCAAGCAGGGAATGGCCCTGTGCCAATGGGTGCTGTATGGAGATACTCATAAAGCAACGGAGAAAGTCTTGGCTTTCAAATACCTTTTCCCCACAAAATTTATGCTCTTTAAGTGTATTTATTTCAAGTAAATTAATCAGTCCTGCTTAACTGCACTATCAGTCATGCACTTGTGCTCCCCATATTGTGAATAAGCTGGCCCATGAAGAGAAGGTGGTGGAGAAACTACAAAGAAATATTGAATAGAAATAAAGGATATTTTGGTATGAAAATCTGGGATGCCTTCCTCCCTCTCCTGCTCTGTTCTGTTTTGCCAGCGAGATGAGCAGTGTGGGCTAATGGAAAAGGAGGGATTAGAAAATGACAAAACAAATGGGATGAGGGAGGACTGCATTTGATGTTTCTGCAGGAAAACAGGGGCATTTTACAGATGGAAACATGTTCCTCAAAAGGCCATTTTTCTAGCCACAAAGTGATCATGCTCCTTTCATGCATGGCAGTGAGGTCCTGAGCTATTGTGAGCAGCTGTCAGGAAGGAGAGGTTTGGTTTTCCTCTGAGCTGGTCCTCACACGTCAAAATCTTCTGATGACCAGGCAGCCTCCTGCCCTCAGCTGGTGCTACTGCCAGAGACACAGCACAGATCAGCAAACTGACACTGGGCAGGCACCTCGGGGCAGTAGAGTCATCTCTCCACAGGCTTTGGGGAGGACTAGCTGTTAATGCTTGTGAAGCACTTAGAAGGCAGAAGCTTATCTGAAAAATAAATACACATTTCTCCAGGTACAGGTGAGAGTGCAGCTGGAATTCTCTGTGGGACAGGAGCCAGTTGCTAATTGCTGCTCAGAGTGGATGGAAAGCAGTGGCTGATGCCTCTGTTCTGCTGTGAAAAGCCTCAGGCAGCTGTAATGCAGTTAGCAGGGTCGAGGACACAGAAATCACCACCCCCAAAGATTCCACACTTTGGATCTCATTGCCTTCACAGCACTGCAACTGGCATTCCCTTAGCCCAAGAGGGGGTGCAGCAGTTGGAAGTGTGGATGCCTTGTTGGGCAGCCTTGTGCTCCACTCCTCCATGGTACACCTAAAGATGGGCACTTGCTCTGCTGAAGGCCCTGGGTGTGAGCTGGAGCTCTGCTGCAGGGACACTGGCACAGCTCCTGCAGCAGGAGACACTCATGGCAGCCTGTGCTCTCTGTGCAAGCCAGGAACCTGGGCTCTGGCCCTAAAGGCTGAAAATGAAGCATGTAAGTGACTGCAATGCCAGTTAGCATCTTCCAGCACATGTGTTCTCCTTTGCCATGCCATCAGAGGTGCAGGAGAGAGCTTTCTTGGGGAGGTATTTGCTTAGGAGAGGTGAAATCTGATTCAAAGATGCATTTGCCATTAGTAAGTGCTTGGCACTGGTATTTAAAACAGCTCTTTTCTCTCTGTGGCAGCTTTTACCTTTGCTTGAGCCCCACAGGCACAAGATTTACAAGCCAGTGAGCACGAAGTGACAACACGAAGACCATGCCCCGTGCACGGGCTGGTTGGTGGAGATAACTCAGGCTTTTGAGTTTACTCTCAAGCTGACGTCCTAAGCCTGGATATCTGCTGAGATACTTTATCCTTTTATGAGGGTGAATCCAGAGTGCACTGAGTAATGCATAATAAAATTAGATGGGGGGTGGCGGGTGGGGGGGAAGAAAGCAAAAAGATAAGCACAGTAAAATAAGCTCGAATGACTTCACTGTTCAGTAATGACTCCTACCAAATAACTGCATTGTAGTTTTATCTTTCCAACCAAGATTGTGTTAATGCTCTAAAATTAAATCTCTTGTGAAAGTTATCTGGAATTTCTCAAACAAGTTTTAAAGGGGTTTATTTTTTCATCAGAGGTCATGCCTCAAGAATTTGTAGGAATTCCGCCTGGAAAGTAATAATCAGTGGAAACTGGCAGTCAAAGCTAATTTATATTACTCTTCCAGATAAAAATTCCTTCCGTCTTAGACCTGCATTTCAAAAAAGATGATTATCACTCTTGAGAGAATACATCAGTGAAAAAAGAGAAGGAATGACTTAAGAGACGTCTCTCCTGTATCTGTAAATTGGAGGTTTATGGTAGTTTTGTTGTGTGGTTTTTTCTTACAATCCTTCCTTCTGAAATGTGTGAAGGACAGAGACAAAAGGGCAGGAAAAGGGATGTGTGAGTAGACACCAAAGCAAAAATAAGAAACCTCTGCCAGTTAATTTCCCAGGAATTTCAGAATAAGTGACGTCTAAGCAGGATGACACCTATCCAAACAGAGCTGCTAGACCCTGTTCTTGTTCTGCTTGTGGTGTCAGACCATGGCTCACTACTGTACCTGGCTCTTGGTCAATTCTCAGTTCCATAGGCTGAGCAGAGGAATGAAGCCATCTCTCTTTACCTTGAAAAATGTGTCCATGTCTGCATGCTGGGCCGGTTGTTACTCCCTGGCTCTGAAGCTCCTCCCCACACCACCAGGTAGGGACAGAACTGGCAAAGCTCTTAATGCATTTACAGAGTGGGTCCTGGACCCATCTGGCCCCTGTGGGAATTGCATTTGCAAGGTCAGAAGAACAGGAGGTGGTGGGAAATCAAGATGGAGTCTGGCAATGACACTTTATGGGGCCATCATGTGTCTTAAATATTTGCTTTATCACATGCTGGCCCTGCTGGCAGATGCCAGCTGCCTTCCAAGTCCCCTGGACTAAACTGTCAAAACTGGTGCTAGTGAGACCTGGTGCTTGGTGTTAATCACCTTCTGCAGTGCTGGTCTTCTGCAGGACAGGCTTTGTTTGGTTTGTCATCAGCCCTGTGAGGCACTAATCAGCTGCCAGCAGCACCAGTTCACATGCTCTGCTCACAGAAAACCATGTTAAACACGCAGAGTGAGGCTGTTTGTTAATTGGATCTCAGGCTGAGATGCTGCCAAATGCTACACAGCCCATATGCACATTACTAAACAATACTTTTCTGCTGTTCTTCTGCATAGTCATGCTAGATTAGATATTTTCCTGTTCAAGCTCAAAGCAGAACATTTGCAAATATAGGAAGCCTTCTATTTATTATAAATTCAATCTTTTTATCATAATATTTCAACGTGTTTTTTTCACTGAAATCTGTCAGTGTCACACACGCGTGCATTTATTTTTTCCACAGAATTCCCAATCTCAGTTTGGTGTAAGGCCATCAATAACCCCGTGTGCTTCAGAGAGTAGGTAATCCTTTAGGAGTGGAAACAGAAGACAGATTTGCTTCCAATGGTGAGCTCATTCCTAGGTCACCATTGAAAGCAGAGAGAGAAACGTGCTCCAAAATAAACACCAGTTTGAACTCGAAAGCATTTTTCTTTTAGGGTGCCCAGCTTCGCATGAAGGAATTCCTGCAGATTCCCCTGAACTGTTCCGAGGGCTGTTTCAGTTTCCCAGGTCATTAGTGAGTTTCCAGAGAGCCCTGTGACAATGAGCTGACTCGGACACATCTCAGAAGAGGAGGATTTAAACACGTAACCAGATCCCTCCTGGGCTGGAGATGAAGCTCCTTGGAGGGGGTGGGCAGTAAGGGAGGCAGGCAGACACACAACTGGTTATGCACACTGACCATAAAGTGACTGATGAGAATATAGACCTGGGTTTGGTGCCAAGCAATTGAACATTGCATTTCTCAGAGTTCTGCAGCAGCTATTGGCTAGCTGTAGATTTGCATCTGTAGCCTCTTGAAATCCTTCTCCAATGAAGCAAATAGAATACAGTTTAATGCAGGCTGCATAAAAGCAATTAATGAAAACTCCAAATCAGCTGCTCCTGAAGCAAGAAAAAGCACTTGCTTGTGAAGGTGATGTGTGAGGAGTTCCAAGTCATGTAGTATCAGGATTGCTGGCTGGGATCCCTACCAGCCTGAGGGATTCCTGTGGCAGAAGAAATCCCAGACATAAAATAATAGGTTATTTTTCAGTGACCTGCCTTTCAAAGGGATATCTGCCTCCTGGAAATCAGTGACTGGGAGATGCAGGTTGTCAATGATGCTCAGGCAGATAGCTGGAAACTGCAGGAGAAAATCCCTCTGCTGGTGAGTGATGTGTTTGATTTGCAGAGGGGCAGAACGAATGATTGGATGAGGTCAGATATCCCTGCTTGAGGAGTCAGGATTTAAGGGGGAGTCAGGATTTACTCCTGGGCTAGCACACACATAGTGGCTGCCGTGGACTGAGGGTCCTTCTCCTGAAGGGACAGATGGGAAGGAACAGACAGACCTAGTACCTAAGTGAAAGGATTTTCATGTGTATATTTTAGTATGTTTAAAGGCACTTTGCTTTGCTGAGTTGACAGCCTTTAATTTGTCTTTAGACATGGATACCAAATGTCGGGAGAGCCATTTTCAGGAAAACAGAAAAGAGCAGACACTCAACATGACAGTGCTACGCTCGTTTGCTGTGGCTTTATGAAGCTGGTCTTGCTGAGTTTTGTTTTTTTTCAAGTTGATACATTTCTGCCATATTGAATGAAAACATTTAGTATTTGATAAGCAACATTGCTTTTCATTGAAAATATCACCTACTTTTATTAAAATGAAGAAATGTGAATTTGAAACAATGGAAAAAGAAAAGGCCAATGAATAAGAAAAGTTATTCATGTGCTTGCTTCAGAGCCCTTAGTCTCATGTTTCCCTCTGACTCATGCTCAGAGCTGTCCTGCCCAGGCAGGAGTCTTCTTATGGGGTTGAAAGCTGCATCCACAGGGGGCCTCCCAAATGGAGCCACAGGAAACTTGTCTTAAATGTATTTCCTCCCATCCATCCATCTGCCTTAGACACAAGGGGTGGCCTCCATCCAACTCATTCAGTGATCTACTCTCAAAGGTCTTTTAAAATATGCTGTCAAATAAACAGATTATTTAACTCCTGCTAATCAAATCAAATAACCCATAACTATCTTAAAAAAAAAATAAAAAAAAGAAAAAATCAACTTCCTCACAGAAATTTCTTCATTCCTAGCTCTCTAACCATAGCTACCATTAGTATCTAGGCATTTTTAACAATCCTCTCTTGTTCTCTTTACAGAATAATTGCAGTGATGAAGATTATTTAACAAAATAATACAGCTATGGAGAAAAAAATAAACCTTAAAGATCCACAGGCATTAAATCTGATGGGTAAGCCAAAGGTGATGAGAAGAAAAGGCAGAGCAGAAGGTTGTCTACCTGCCCACCCCTGTTAGAGCTCAGATGCAGTCATAGCCTCAGAGGTCTCAGAGGGGATCTGCTGAGACCCTCCAGACACTCTTCCTGCAAAGGATGGCTTTGTAAATCATTTCTTGGTTTGTGACTCTCCTGGCAGAGACCCTGAACTGCTGGAAGGAGAATGGTTTGTCCTCCCAGCACTCACTGCTGAGAAGGATGAATGTGTCACAGCAGTCTCCTCCTTCCTCAGTGACTTCACACCTTAGCCTTTGCCTTTTACTCCTCAGTCACTACTGACAAAATACTGTAACTATGGACAAAAAGCTGTGCCTGTGCCCACACAATGCTTGGCTGGCCTCTAATTGCCTCAAAGGGTGCTAATTAGCATTTTGCAGATAACTGAATTAGCGATCCAACATTTATCCAGTGAGAAAGGATTAGGATCTTCAGACAGGATGCACCTGCAATACTCGATGGAAATGACTGGCATACACAGTGCAAACTTCATAGAGCAGGAGGTTTTCATTTCACATTGTCAAAAAAAAATAGAATCTCTAAAAAAGACAGTTCATTCAAATATCTTTGACTCCTTATTTTTCTTTGTTTTGCCTTACTGAAAACTGAGAATGACTGACCAACAACACAGGGTAACTGTGAGATACAAACATGCACAAGGAACAGAAAAACTTGAAGGGAAAAGAAAGAGACAGCTCTACTGTATTTCTTTTTCTTTCAACAAATAGCCTTGTTTCTTGCTCCCTTGTTCAAATACTTTACAATTAAAACTCTTTGACACGCAGGGATTTTGTTAATTTGATTTTTGTTTAATCACAGAAGAATAAAGACATGAAAAGCAGTGAGAACACTGAGAAGTGATTGTCACTGTCAGCCCTGTCAGGATGCTGCTGCTCTGATTGTGCTGCTTTAACAGAGAAGCACAGGCTGTGGAGGGACCTCCTGGGCTCCCCTCAAAGGCTGCATTACACAAGCTCCTTTCCTGACTAGCCATGCTCCAGTGGAAAGTAGGTCAGTGTTTCACACACTGCTCCTACAAAACTGTTCCAGACCCTGCACTTCAGCTTCTTCTGAAAGCTTCATTTACTCATGAATTGTTCAAGCCCATTTGTTCATGGCTCAAGAGTATCCTTTACTTCAAGTAATTCTTTCCCCTTAATCCCCAGGACTGGCTCAGAGAGATCAGACATCTGATTTTCCTGTGCTGGACACCAAGGAGACACACTCTTAATGCAGTTAATCTCTCCAGGTCACAGATGACCAGAGCTGTGTAGTGCAGTTCTGATGCTCCTCACCAGAAAAAAATAGCAACAAGAATGTATTAACCAGTTCCTTACATTCTAGGGCATGTTATGAATGTGGATCTTTTTACTGAGAAGTCTTTGTATAAGATGAAATAGATGTGGTCCTAATCAGACTTGTATTAGGATGGAAGTAGTTACTTATATTCAGTTTGACTTATCTAGCTGGGGTCAGGAGCTGGAAGGCAAGTTTTGCTTGCTGATTCCACAATCCTCAACAGCAGCACTGTCTGGAACAAGATCAGGGATTCATCTGAGTTAATGTGGTTGCACCATAATAGTCAAAAATCCATTCTGAGTCCAGCTCTCTTCTTAGGTCAGCAGCTGAACTTTAGCAAAAATAGTCAAAATGCAAACAGATTCCAGGCAAACATTAATATTTTTGTTTGAATTTGTTTAAATAAAAAATAAGATTCATAAAAGTAATCCAAGTTCAACCAAGAACATTTTGTCCACTCAAAAAACAAGGTGTGTTGCTTTATTCTTTGGTGAAGTTTTTTAAGACATTATTTTCCTTTTAGAGCTGAGGCTGAATTTTTAACTCAGATTTGTTGAAATTCTGAGAGGTTCTGATTCCCTTGCAGAACATAATCAAAGCTGCATCAAGCACACTTATTAACAGACATTACATTCAAGCTTTTCAGGAAGAATTCAAATGGAGTAAGAGATTCCAAGGATTAACCTAAGAAGTATTCCGAATTATTTAAAGAGATTAAGGAGCTGATGGTTGTGCCTCACTGGCCTTTGTGGTAAGTCATCCTGGATTTCTTGTTTTTCTGTGCTGTGAAAACCCCCCAGCTCTTCATTTGTTCTCCATATTGTAGCTGAGCTCCACTGTCTACTGTGTAATGCAGAATCTCACCCTCTGAGGCCAGCTATTTCCTTTTTTTTCCAGTGCAATGCATCCATCTTTACTAGAAAAACAAAATCCATTCTTTTCATTTGTTCACTGTAAACTTTGCCCTCATCCAACTGTCATTTGCCTTTTTTGATACCCAAATTAATTCCTGTCTCAATGACTAGAATAGTACTGTTTATGGGAAATAACCACAGTAAAAATAATTAACTGGCGTAAGAACACTGAATGTTTTTGGTTTAGAGGTCATCTAGTCCACCCCCCACAGCAAGCAGAGCATCCTAACTAGATCAGGTTGCTCAGAGCCCCATCCAACCCGACCACATCTGTGCCGGGGTTTGGGCCACCCAGCTGCGGGATTGCTCCTGGGGCTTGAGTCCCAGGTGGGCAAACGACACGAGGTAGTGAAAGCTACAGAGGACAGGTGGAAGCAAAGAAGCAGTTGTGTTTTGGATGCCACATCAGAAGCAGTAATCCCAGAATCAACATTTCTGACATGCCAAGACAAATCTATAGTTAAATCCTGTCCAGAGACTGCAGAATTAGGAACCTTTTATCCAAGTTCTACTGAAGAAGGTACAAAGATGCCCCAGGGAGAGCAGGGCACATAAAGCATAGAAGCTGCAGTCACCACCAGGGCTGAAATAGGAAATTATCACCCTAAACCACACAGAATAAGGAAGCCTAGAAGCAGACCAAGGTTGTTCTGTTTGGTCCTGCGTGGATACAACAATCAGAAAAAACAAAGGGGGTTGTTCCAGGGTATCTTGCTGACATGTGAGCATGCCAACAGGTAAACTGCTTCAAATTACTTACAAGGTTATGCTTTGGAGAGCAGAAAGGCAATAAAAGATAGAGAGAAAACTCTGACAGACTGTCCCACTGGTGTCTTAAGCTGTCAACAAGTGTGCTACAAATACACACAAATCATATGGATACCACATTTTATATACTGCTTTTTGCTGTCTAAGGGAAAAGTCAAATCACAGAGAGGCTCCCTAACATGAATGCAGGGTATTGAAGCAGCCTGCACATGCCCTGGCTGTGCTGCATGACATCATAGGATAGCTCAAGATGGATTTCATCTTGACGTAAAGCACTGCTTAATTTCAGGAGTATAGGTATCAGACAGCTCTAAGACTTGCTTAATGGGTATTAAAGAAATGTTTACTTTTTCAAGTAATTACTCGACTTTCCAAATTATCTAGAAAAATGACCTCATTGTAGCACGTAAATGTGCATTGGAGACTCTGTATGTAAGTTATAAAAAATATATAGCTTTTGAAAATAGGTATGTGACAGGATTGAGACACCTGAGCCCCAGACACATGCAGTTGTGTGTGCAGTGAGGGTGAGGGGTTTAGCTTCTGCTGCTGTTACCACCCAAGCCCCACTGAACATGTGCAAAAACACGAATATCTTCCTCAGTGTTTATGCTGCTATCTACTGTCTTTGCAGGCAGCCATTTGGGTGGGATGGTAAAGATCACACTCCTACTTCGTGTGAAAAAGCAGCCTTCCTTCCTCCTCCTGCCACCCCTAGACAGCTCTTACCCTCTGCTTTGTGCTCACACTTCACTCTGCATTACCTTACCACCCTATAGGGGTGGGACCTCAGAGGATAAACCAAAAAACTGAGCTGTGGCATCTCTCAGCTTCTAAACTGAACCAGAAGAAATAATCTGGGTCTTCCATTAATTAATAAAAACAGGTTATGCATTAACTTACTATCTGTAGGATTCAGCTCACTCCTGTAGGTAATTCTTCTTCCATGAGACATTGCATGTATTTTCCCAAATAAAAGAATGCAGTGGAGGCTGAAGGGATAAGCTCATGGGTGGCACGATGCAAACACAAGCCTTCTCTACTGTCACCTCCTAATGGCTCTCTGTAAAATATTAGAAGGAAAAACTACCATCAAAAGAAGTTTGCATCCAAGGTATTGAGAGAGCTGGTTAATATGCAGAGTTGTCCCAATAAATCATTAAATATGTTTGCAGAGAATTCGTAAATCACCGTGTGAGGCACTGAAATAACTGGCACTACTGTTTTGGCACAGCTACCAGTTTTACATCAGGGACTTATTTTCTAGATTTTTTTTACTCCAAGTTGCTCTAATCATGTGCTGCAGTTGAATCTAAACTGAATGGCATGCACAATAAATACTCTCCCTCACTGAGATCATGCAAGCACTATAAAATGAAAAGAAAACAGTGAAAGTCATTGAAGTGGTTCACACTGTGACCTTTTACAAACCAAGAAGAGAAAAACAGCAGAAAAGCAAAATTTGTCAGATTTATCTGCTCCTTTTAGCTTAATAACAGAGACTGTTTGCTTGTCTTGTGTGGCACAGGAAAAAGCCTACCTGAGCAGAAAAGAAATCCCAGCTCAGAGTCTTCTTTCATCCACTTGCAGATGCAACCCAACTGTGTATTTTTTTTTCAGACTCTTAAATCTGAAGTGATGACCCTTATACTAAAGGAGTCACTGGAGTGAGCAGACACTGACTTGCAAAGTAAGCAGCATGTTTGGAGCCAAAAGACTCATTCTGTACCTCAAGAGCAATCCTGTCTGTCACAGCTTTGTTCCTGCTTGATCTTCTGCCACAGAAAACCCACAAATCTCCAGAAAGCAAAACAGCCACAAATGCCAGAGGGGACGTTAGCATCTCCCAGCCTCTTCCAAACCTAAACAGCTGCAAATCAACCCCTGCTCCTACAAAGTGCCCTTATCAGTGTTTCAAAACAGTCAGGATCCCGTAACACAGGTTGTATTTTGGTGGATGTGGGGTTTGGACTGACAACAAAGTGCAGAGTGTGACAGAGAAGTGAGCTGGAGCAGCCCAGCACCAAGCACCCTCTGCCCCAGTAAACACCAGTATCTCACTGCTGCAACAACCTGCCCAGTCAATGGGGAAAGTCCAGTGGCAACACAGCAAGTCAGGAAACACTGGGCAGACCCAGCTGAAATCCCTGGGGGGAAAATCAAATGGCAAGTGTGGTAATTTAGCTTTATTCCAGGTCTAAAAGTGGAGGAAACAGCAGCTCTGTCAGGCAGGCTCTGCCAACGTTCCAGCAGCAGCTGCAGCTTTCAGGGCTGGTAACTGCCATAACAACCTGATGTGGGATGAAAAGCTCTCCACCCAAAAACTAATTCTCCCCTCCTTCCCCACACTGTTTTTGTTTTGAAGGAGAGAGTTCAATTGGATGTGCCCATTTTAAAGCCAGCTGGGTTATAAAAAGATTTTATATTTTTCACCTTTCGTACTGCTACAAAATACAGATGAATCTAGAAGGATCTGCTATAGTGGATGACAAGCAAAATAAATGTCAACATCATGACACTGCAAGAGGGCAAAGGTCTCTCCAGCGTGCATTAAAAGGGTGAAGATGATTCCTGAAGGAGGCAGCAGTCACTGCAACTTTGCAGTGCCTGGTCTCCTCCAGAGCACGCTGCACAATTGGAGCACTGTGTGCTAAAAAGAACTAAACCACAGAAGAACAATAAAAATTATAGACCTACAAATCATGACATAGGACTGAAATACTTCAATTTCATCTACAAACAGAGTATCAAGGGGTAGGTGGTAGCAGTTTCCCACTGTAAAGCAGAAGACTGAGGAGGATGCTGATCAGATGCTTCCCAGCCTCTCTTCACACAAAGAAAGAAAATGATCTGCAAGAGTGAAGTTTTTAGTTACATGCCTGTAAATTCACATGGCAGTGAAGTCATGCAGTGGAATCACCCTCATCCTGACCTGGTCATATTACTTTGCAAATATTTCTCTTGAGGCTGGATAATCATTTTGAAGTTGGTGGTGAAATATAGCACTCAGATGCAGTTTACCCAAATACAGCACTTGGATATATACCCTCAAGCTATATGACCAGCTTAATAAAAATCCATACTATCTTTTTTACTCCAGATATTTGGAGAGTTTCTTTCCTTTGTTTTGTGCTTCCAGTTTCCAGACCATATTTCCAGTTTCTCTGCAATTCAGACTAAAGACTTGATACATCCAAAAATTCTCAAATAATAATGACTCTCGATGTGCTACATCACAAAATCAGGATATTTGCAACAAAACAAGATCTTTCAGCTCCCCTTCTATTTCACTGTGCAGTTGGTTTACCTTCCACGTTTTGTTTGTTTTGTTTCTCTCATTTACAATGTGATTTTTGTTACACTTTGCTGAATTAATGCTTCTTGCAACTAACAAGCTTCTAACCTCTAGGTAAAGAGTCATTCCCTATACAAACAAAGGCTAATCTACCACAGTTTGAACAGAGCTGGGGAATTACTGTTTATAATCTTTTGGCAAAAAATTAGAGGTGTATCTTCTGAGATGACTAGCAAGGAACATTTGCTGGCTCCCAGCCCTTCCTGAGGTAGCTTATCACAAAAGCTGGGAGTTTACTGTAATTTCAATACAGTGTAAAAACACTGATTTATAATTTAAGAGATTCTGAAGCTTTGAAAAGCTTCTGACTCTGTTTCACATTTGGCTGAGAGATCAGCTGACAAAGCATTCTGCTTTATGCACATCACATAAATTTTAAATATTGCTGATTCTTTCCTAAAGAGCAGCTTATGTCCAAGGGGTGGCTGGAGAACAGATCATAACCTTCTGCTCCCTCTTATCACATCTTCTCTGAGCTGAGGCTATGGCCCCCGGGATCTTTCCTCTGATGGTTATTCACCACCTCTGCTGTCCTCCCTCCCCTCTCCAGCCATGTCTCATGGATCACATTTTGCTTCTACCCCTGGTATCTGCTTCCCCAGTATTGACTGTCAACTGCAGACACTCTCCTGGCTCACCATATAACACACTGCCTTTAATCCCAACAACAACAGAAGAGATTAAAGCACCAAACCAAACTACTGCATGCTGCTTTTCTTCCTAGAAGGCCAAGTGCTTTGGCACTTGCATCCACACATAGGGCTGACCCACCCACACTGCAGGGACAGCACAGTGCAGCCTGCACTGCAGCCCCACATCCACACACTCCAGACCTGGCTGTTTTGTCTCTGCATCTCATGCAGGTAAAGCCAAGCTACTGCTCACTGCTGCCTGGGTGGGCAAGAGTGTCACTGAGAGGCAGCTGACAGCCTGCTGCCAGGCCACACTGCTCCAGGGATGACTGGACACAGCCTCCTCATCCAAACAACGGGCGTGCCCCTGCAGCCTCAGCATCAGCATCTGGCCCCTGCCCCTTCTACAGCTCTACCCTAAGTCCAAACCACTGCTCACACCAAACACACATGGAGACAGGTGGGCTGCAGTCTGAAAACACCTTGGGAAGGGACTAAATCTCTCTTCCCAGATTAGACCAACGAGAACACAGCGTGAGTGCCTCAAACTCTTTCAAGGCAAAGTGAACCACAGGAGTGTGAGTGCTCTGTGACAGTGCAGATTACACTGGGAGGTGGTTCAGGGGCTGACTGCCAGTAGCAGTGGCCTGGGGCATGAGCTGCTGCTTTCCTGGGGACAAGCTCACACACAGACTGGGTGCACTGGCCTGGGAATAAAGGCACACGAAGCCAGTGTGTCAGCAACCACGTGATGGCTGAGATGGACTGACACAGGGAGCCTGCAGAGCAGCCTGCTGCTGTGCCCACACTGCTCCATGCTGCACACACTGCTTTCCCTCCTCTCAGCATCTAACAAAGCAGCAGGTTGGAGCAGCTGCACAGAACTCTCCTTTCTCAGCCTGGCATCTGAGGCTCCCTAGACCTCACCTTGCTTTCAGCTAGGAAATCCTCAAGAGAAATAACAAAATGCTATGAAAAGCAGCCTTTGGGTGGGTTACACCAGGCTGCTGGTGACAGTCAGTTTAATCACCTTCAGAGCCCTGTAACCTCCCTGAAATAGCCCAAAATGTCATGAAACGGAACCTTGCCGCAGAAAGCAAGGAAAACAGACCTTTCCATTCACCAGTTACAACTATGATTATCACAATAACAGTGGGTCAGAATGTTCCCATTGCATCAGGGCCTCTATAATTAGCCCCTAACGTTGTTTTTAAGGGAGTAAGAACATCTTTCAGCTTGCCAGGGGTTGCTGTATTCATTGCAACACGAGTGCCCCTCTCCAGCTGTCAACATCACGCCACCATTTCAACCATTTTCTCCAGGCTTGAAAAAACCATAAAAAATGGCACATCTGAACTGGTCCTCTGACATCCTCCCCTGCTCCACGCAGCGTGCAGGAGCAGCAGCTCCTCGCTGGCACAGGGTCAAACCCCCAGTACCTCCAGTCATGTCAGGCCCTTAGCTGATGAGTCTTGGCACGGGTGGACTGGTCCCAAAGGAGCTACCCCAGTTTACAGAAGGAGCTGGCACAGACAGCTCTGCTCTGCTCCATACGGCATTAACAGGTCCTCCTAATTACTTATTGAAAGAACGTTTTATTTTCCTGCTGCTCCCTAAAGCCAAGTCCCTCCAAGGTGGTCTCTGGAGCTGGATGCTGAGCTGTTTGGATGCCTGCAAGCTTTGCTTGCCCCCATCAGGTACCTGCACCAGACTTGGCCAGACAGAAAGACAGAAACACACCCAGAGCTCTGCAGATGCTGGGCACAAATGTGGGCACAGTCTGTGCCACTCAGCTTTCTCAGCAATGTAAGGAGACAGCTCTGCATGCAGATGTTACAGATGTCAATCACTATAATCCTGTGGCTTTACTGCAGGGAATGTGACCAAGTCACAGGCCCATCCTCCTTAGCACCAGCCCAGCCTTTGATTCAGCACTAAGGGAAGGCTCCAAAGAATCAGCGAGCTGAATTTATCTGGCCTGAGGTAATCACAGCAGAACCCACCTATCACACACAGACTGCTCTTGGGGAACACTATTACACCTTCTAGGGGTTGGGTGCCACTGCAAGGACTGCCTGATTTCCAACCCTGTGGCAGACAAGGCCTGATGCTGTCTCTCCCGGGCCACGTCACCTCTCCTGTTAGCCCATTAACATTCAGTCATTGGAACTGTGATGGCTGAGGTAGCTTTCCCAATACTGCTTTTGACAAAGAACACAAACTGCCACAACTGAGAAAAAAAAATAAATATATACACAGTGTTTTCTGAAAAATTATTTTTTTCAGAAAGATATATTCCTATAGTAATTATTTTAATACTGTAAGAAGACGAGGAAAAAAATATTTACCTGTATTTCCCTGTATTCCATTGATCTCCCCTCTTATCCATTTCCCCTGCTAAAAAGGAAAGGAGCAGAAGAGAAATGGAGACAAAAGTCCTCAATGGAATAAGGAACTTTAATGGATTTTGAAGATAAAACTCTTTTCCAGGCTGAAAGGAAGGCAGGGGGTGGGGTGAGAGAGAAAAATAACTTTTGTCAAGCAAAATTTTGTTGAAAAATATCTAACAAAGCAGAAATCGTTGCACTGTATCCCCCCTCCCCCTCACTGACACCGTTTGCTGCATTTCAAAACCTCCTGGAAGAGGGGTAGGCAGCCTGCAAGCCTGGAAGGGAATTCAGCACGTGTGGCTGGGGGATGATTTCAACACAGCCACAAGGGGAATGCATTTAAAGATCCATATGTTTGCTTGGCACCAAACCAAGTTCCATTAAACAGCACTGTATTCAGCTACACAACAAATTTACTTACCATACATTTCACATGAGAACTAATTTGTTTGATAGGAATATTGCTGATGTTTATATTGGTTTGCTGTAATGAAAACAGTACTTTCCAAACTATGAACAAATGCATACCAGTAGTTTTACAGTGGCTTAACCAAAGCACTGGTGCTGCTTCAGGACAGGGATTTATGGGATACGTATGTTTCTCAGAGCTGCTCAGGCCAAGCAGTGAGCGAGCTCTGCTGAGATGGGACTTGCCTGTAGCATCAGGAGAGCAGACCCAGGTCCCACATGGGCAGCGGTGCCAGGGCCAGTGGGACACAGTTCCAGGCCTGGCAGTCTGCTGTGTCTAAACATGCCCTCCAGAAAAACAGTGCACGTCCAGCTCTGGTGGAGGGAAGCATGACACGACAGCTCCTTTCTCATGATGTCCTACAGAAACTATGAACTATAGGAATTATTGTCTGAACATCAAAGATTTTCTGTGTGCAGAACTCACATACCATTCACTGCCTATCTAGTCACCAAAGCTGACAAATCTTTTCACATACAAACACTGGTGGCTGAGTTGTGCTATAAAAACAACAGAACATCTTGAGGATTTCAGTAATTCCATGAGCTCTGGCATTAATCAATTAGACATCTTCAGAAAAAATATATTTCCTTAGTGTTCCTCAGTGTTCTTCCAAGAAAGTCACCTTCAGTGTTTCACGTGTTCATAGCTTTGCTTCAAGAAACATCATTTAAAAAAAGAAATCAGAAGGAGCCAAGGATGATTTAATGATGCACTCACTGAAACCTCTGCAAATTGTCCTGTCTGTCAGCCTTCCACACACAAAATCTGCCTTGGCACTGATGACCTCAATGTCCATTCCTGTGCTTTCACCAGGACAGCCCTGACTTCTGGTTATGAGTCATTCTAAATTATAATTACAAACGGAAGCACGGGCCACTGTGTCCAAAGAACATGTCAACGTATCATTAAAAGCACTGGCAGCATGATCCCTCACTTCTGACCCAGTTCATGGTGGGGAAAATGATCTTCAATTGGCACGGGGCACCCCACGGCACCTCTGAACGTGCTGCAGTGTCCGTAGGATGGAAAGCTTTTCCTGTGAAGAACCCCTGCCTGGCTCAGTGTACATCTGTGTGATGTGGCAGGTGACCCACCACGGGCTGGCTGCTCAGAGGAGAGGAGCTGCCCTGTGCACAGCCTCCCCTCCCTTCACACACCAGCTGGAAGAAAAGCTGGCATTCAGACAGGCACCTCTGAGTCCCAACTTGGAAACACTCTGACATGTACTGCAGGGTTCATCCATTTCCAAACCCTGAGCTCCTCTCTGGGCATTTATTTAGCAGAGTTAGACTAACCTGAAAACCATTCACCTCTCTGAAAGATGCAGGATAAAGGCTTCAGTCAGGATGGGTCTATGACTAAACCCAATTTAAATCACATTTAATTACCACTGATGGTAGTGCAGTAGTTCTAACCAGAAGGCACCAATCAGCTATTACTGGTTCTGCAGTGCAAAGAGAATGGAGGAAAACTCCATTTTCTTTTAAGTACAAATGCAGTCTGGTTCTATAATGATGTATCACATTAACTTGCAAATTACTCCAGCTTACACTTCATCAGAAAAGTAAACCTGAGAGAGCTGTTCCTCAAGCATTAGCACACCTTAACAGGGCTGTGGACCAGCAACTGAACACCACAGCCGTGGAGGGAAGGCTGGCTGAGCATCCAACCCTTCTTATTGCTCTGGAAGTATTAAATCACTGCCTTTGCATTTTTGGCTTAGCACTGTGACTAAGGTTCATAATTATTTTGGCTGCACCCCACAAGACCTTGGCTACATTAAGAACTTCACCCCAAACCCTCCAAACTCAAACAAAACAAATTCCATCTTTGAAGACAGGCTTTCTGCAGAGATCCTTCAGTGGGAACCACAGGCTCCAGGGCAGCAGAGGCTGTTCCCATGCTGCAGGATCAGTATCTGGCTGGAATGCTCTCCAGAAAGGATCTATTAGATCAGCTGGCAGCAGGTAAGCCCTGCAGTCTGCTTTAGCTCTGCATATCTTAAAGGCCAAGAAGAATCAGAAGTCAGTTTTTAATAGATTCTCTACTGTATACATGACAGTAAACCTCTTGATGGCTTTTAAAATCCAAACTACAATCTCACTCCTTGATGTCTACCAGTGTATGTTCTATCAAACACCTTCAACTACACCAAGAAAGCACAAGGAACCCATTCACACCTCTGTGGTTTTATTCAGAGTACTAAGATTATTCCTCCTTCGTGTTTAATTTAATTTAAAACAATAAGCACTTTCAAGAACCCTGAACAACATCTCCGACCACAAAATACCGGCGCTGTGAAGCAGTGGAAAGCTGTGAGCACACCCACCCTCTGCTCTGTTTGCACTCTCTTCACTGGGTTTTAATGCCCAGGTTACACAGTGCCTTGGACTTTATTCTCAGGAACCTAACTTCCTTCTCACTAGAAATTAACCATCCAAGAACAATATTTAAAACTCATCAGAAACTGGTTCTGAGAGCTTAATAAGGAGCAACCAACTTGTGCTTGCCTTGTGAAAGAAGCTCACAGATTTCTACAACAAACCCAGGAAAGATTCCAGGTGCCTTCTCCCCAGAACAGTGTCTGCAGCCCTCACACGCTCATCAAAGAGCAGGATTTCTGTACTTCCCATGAACCTCACTACATCCATCACACTGCCTCTTCTAAAGTTTCACTGGCTTATTTTAATCTAACTATTAATGTGTTTGGGGTTTTTTTTAATCTAACTATCTGTATGCATGATGGTCTGGGTGAGGAGTGGACTGGTGCAGGATGGTCTGTCTTCTCAACTGCAAGAGCTGAACACCCTCTTTACGGAGCACTGGACAACAACAGTATGTTTCTTGCAGGTGCTCAGCTGAGCAAAGGGGAACTCTGGAATACCTCCTCTGTTGTAGTGAATGATGACAGTCCATATGAAGATGTAAGATGAACTGACTATATAGGTAACATTGTAAGTCTTAGTATTGAGGTGAACATGCTCAGATGGGCAGGGGAATTAAATCCAGGTGTCTTTTATCTTTATCTAACACTTAAGGGTGGGGAAACCACTGCCTTTTCCTTCTGGCTCTCATTTGTCAAGACAAATATTCTCACTCACAGCTCTGTAGAGGAAAAACACTTGTCTCCCACATGCTGGTAGAGTGCTGCTGATCAGCTGGTAACTAAGACATGAGCAGGATGCTGCTAAGCCCCGCTGGAGTGTGCAGAGAAAGATGTGAGCAGACAATCTGCTGTTGAAAAGAGAGCTGCCAGCTGCTGTTCCCTGCAGTGGAAGTGGGTTTGGAAAGCAAACAAACAAACAAAAGCAGGAAATGACAGGAATTGGCAGTGGTGTTATTTCCTTTCTCTAGAGCACCTTTACCCAGCTGCATCACAAATGAAGGCTGACTCAAGCTGGAAAACTCACAGAATAGCTTTTTCCACTAAATGTCCCAAACAACCTTCTCCAAACAACCTAGAATGTGTCAACTCGAAAGTAAACTTTTCTTTCCCCCATGTATGTCTCATCAGATTTCATTCTAACACTGTCCACTAGGTTCCCATTTCCATGTTTTGCCATCTGGATCTCATCTTTATAAACACAAGTTACATTCACCCACTTGGCTCCCTTCATCTGTAGAGACTTGTTAAATGGCTTTAAAGATGATTTACTAAAAAAGCTAAAGATTTAACATGAGAAGAGATTAATTTCAGTAGAGAACCTCTTGCTTTTGAGACAAAATTACATTACCAATGACTTCTGGCTTCCCACGTTGATCAGCTGATTCCTGCCTTATTCACATTTGTTCTCTGGCTCTGCATGTCTGCACTAGCACATTAATTACTCAGAAGGCTCCCAAGTTCACAGCAACGATCTAGTCGCAAATTTTAAACATCAGAAATACAAATGTGTAATGTCAGAAAATTAGGAGAAAAAAAAAACAGAGTACAAACACCAGTGCTTTGTTTCTAAAGCAGTGTGGAACACACTAACTGAGCCCAAGAGAGTTCCAGTGTAATTTATACTAGTTTGCTTTTGCTTGCTGAATTGTGGTTTTCACCAAAACACTACCAAGCTCCAACAAAGTAACTTTAATCTGAATAGATTCACTCACTGAGGTTATTTCAGTTCCATTTGTTAATGGTACTAAAAGTTTGTACTTAACTGCCAAACTCTAAGTTTGAAAGAAAAAGAAAAAAAAAAAGCCCTTGAAGTAATTATGGTAGGTACATAAGCAGCATGGCAACTAATCGCTCCTGCCTCCTCTGGACTAGCACAGAGCTGCCTTCTCTCCAGTTGTGTTCTCATAACTTCAGCAGCTCAAATGATACACATCCATGCTTGGCACTGAGATTTTGCCATCTATTCCTCAAGATGATGCACAGGACTCTATCTTTAAACATGTTTTTCCCTTTCCATCTGTAAGGGACACGGGAGAAAGCCTATGTACAAGAGAGAACAGAGCCCTGAGTTTGCTCCTTCTACAAGTACATGACATCTGTCTCCTTCACACCTTCATATGATATGCAAACACCCCTAAAGGTGGGTGAAAGATCACAACAGCTGCATTCTCCTCACCTACATCTAGACACAGCAGTAAGACATACCAGCTCAGGGCTCTGCAGGCCCTGGCACCTACTACTGGAACTGAATTCATTTGGTAAAGTGCAATAAAAAGGGGCAGGTCAAAAAAAGGGGTCAATCAGTCAAAAACCTCTCTGGGTTACTTCTGAAACATGCTGTCAAGCAGCTGAGCTAATTTAGGCTATTAAAGTTTTCATTTGACTAGATATCTCACAGCAGGCCCACTGTCTTCACAGACTAATATTGCCTCTGGCTGCCTCTCAACCCCAACCAGCAGCATGACTTGTTCAGTCTGTCCAGCTTGAGCTAGGCACCATCTAAGTGGGACACAGAGCCACACCATCCTCAGCACACGGGCTAGGGGAGTCACACTGTCCTCACAGCACCTACCTGCAGATGAAAGTCCTCTAACACCCCCAAGATGACCTCAAAACTGAGATGGAAGACCCCTTTACAGAATACACCTAACAGACTTCCAGCCTCCTGTCACAGTGCATCTCCTGATTAGCTGACATTTCAGTCACAAGCCAAGGAAGATGGAAGAAAACAGACGTAAACTGGGGACTTCAACTGCCACAAAATGCAGCCCTTTGTAATTGCTTCTCAGACTGCACCAAGGGAACAAACCCGATCTCTGTATCCACTGCATTTCCAATTACTGAGACTGCAAAAACAATCACAAGAACGGGGTTTGGCTTGGCCACTTCTGCTCCCTCCATGATCTTATTTCAACTGCCTTGTGCTGTTCTCTGACCCTGTTAAAAGGCACCTGGCCAGGAGCTGGCCCCTCTCCCATCTGAGTGCACTTGTCACCAGAATGAATCACCACCTTGCACGAGTGGTGCAGACACCCTCCCGATAGGGGCTGCGGGAAGAGCAGAGCGCTGCAGAAACTCAACATGATCTATGGTGGCTAAAATGCTGCAGCTCCGCTCGTCGGGGGCTGTAATGAGAGCTGGGCCCAGGCAATGTTAGCTCAGCTGCCTCTGGACACACCTGTTCCAGTTGAACCTGCAGTGGGGAGGAAGCCCTCGCAGGGGCAGCAGGATGTTCATGTGCCACTGCCAGCCCCGCTCCTCCGAGCGCGCCGCTGACTTGCTAATGCTAGCAAAATGAAATAAAGCAACGTATTTTTAGCAGCAGGAAGTTGTTACTTGCTACTGCCAATTACATGCCTTGTAGCTGAACAGGGACATTCTTTCCCCTCTGGTTGTTCCTCAGGCTAGGTGAAGCTGGCTGGGCCCCGGCGCGGGGACCGGAGCAGAGCTGTCCCCTGGTGCTGGCCAGGGCTGCAGGAGACAGAGCCAGCTCTGGCAGCCTCCTGTGACAGCAAACTGCCCTGGCCCCGGGCCACTTGTCAGAACAGGGGGAAGGAGAAGATTAAGCAAGAGACTTGGATATACTGACTTTGGCAAAAGGCTGAATACCTTGTCATGCTAATAAAATTACTGAATTTGGGAAGGAGAAAATGGGGCGAGAGGGGGAATAAAAAAAGCATTAGAATTACATAAGAATATATATTTATACCCTGAGTTAATTTATCAAACTGACGTAGAGATGAATCATCCACCAGTAAAATAACGGGATAAAAGTTTTCTTTATATCACAATCATTATTTACAACTCTTGAGTATTCACTGAGGAGTCAAGTATCCTCATCTTTTAATTTAAAATGTGATCTCGCAGACCAAAATAAAACTGATGGCAAAAATAAGTTTCTACAGGAACAGTGCCCAAAGAATGATTTCTTCAAAAACAGGAGAGATCTGAACAGTCAGGATGGCACTGTTCCCCTTACACCATAAAGCACCCGTGGCTGGAGCACCTCACGACGCTAGATGTCAGTGAGCAACAAAACCATGAGTGGGCAGCAACAAGAACTGTGCAGTCAGCCACACTGAGCTGCTTATGACTTTTAAAAACATATCACAAACCTCTGCTGTAATTTCTGGAGGTGATGTACAGCTCTGCTCTGATGCAGGTTCATTCCCACATGCTGGGAATCCAGCTGAAGCTAATAGAGTTCCTCTCAGTGAAATAAATGGAATATACACATGTATTTCTATAAGTAGAAGGCCATTAATTTAACCATTGGCTTTTTCCTGTTGTAATGCCATCAGAAAGACCACCATACCACTATGTACTTTTCCATCTGAGAACACACACACACACAAATTATCTGGGAAATTCAGATAAATGCTTCCTGAATACAGCTTTAGTTATGTCAGAATGGTTCTAATATTTGATCAGTCATTTCCCATAGATTTCTGTGGATCTGTACTTAAAAAGCAGACAAGAAGCCAGAGAAAGACAGAGGATAAAATGAGTATTAATAGTCAGCACAATCATTTTAACACTTCAGTGAAGTTCATGGACTGTAACAGTGTGCTTATGTAACATTCATGGGGCACCCTTATACCTGCCAAAAGTGATCTTACAGCCACAGCAATCAGGCGTGTGAAACCTGTATCATCTTTTATTCATTCATCTTTGCTGCTTCAACAGGTAATTTCTTTACAATCCAGGTTTTCAGCTCTTCTATTTCAGTTCTGCTTAACTCATGGTGAAGGTTTGGGAAAGTATGAAGTGATGCTGGTACTCCCAGGGACTTCAACATCTCGTTGGTCTCTTTACCCCATGAGTAGAGAACTAGCTCGTCAGCAGTTCCATGGCACTGAAACAACTCTGGAAGAACACCTTCATTTCTTTTCAAAGCCTAGACAGAGGAGAATCACCAGACACACAGCTGCACATTTTAAAGGAACAGTTACATGGTGACAATTTACACAGCATTCCATTGATTAATCTGCATTTTAGTGGCCATATTGTTCTCTCTCCACAAGAATAAATAAGGAAATCTTTGGATTTTCAGGTGCAGCTTTTTCCCCGTGTTAACAATAGATGACAGGCTCACTAAAGCCTCTCCCTCTCCAAATAAGAGAGGCTGAGAAACCCCTTGACAGCAGATGGAATCCATGGCTATGCAATTACATTTGCAAAGAACATTTCCACTTACATGGACTCTCTAACAGCTACAGACAACTTGCAAACATTTCATTTGTTAATCTGCCTTCTACCCTGACTTTGACTAAAGTAATTGCCATCTGCTCAGCAAAGCAACACACACCATGTGAGCACAGCTTTAAAGCCTCAATTCCTAGGACTCTCGTTTCCAGGAAATGTTGATTTCCAAGAAATGCCTTGAGCCCTGAATATTGATTAATCACCTCAGATGACTAAGCAAGCTGTAATTGATTTTAGCTAACACATGTTTCTTTCAGCTAAGCTCCTCTCCTGGGGAGTCTGCCACACTCACCTGGTAAACAGCAGAGCCTCTGTTGAGAAAACTGGACAAAGCAAAGACTCCTGCCACATCCTGATGGAACCTGTATGCTAAATGCATGGCCATGCCACCTCCCATGGAAAAGCCTCCTAGGATGCAACAAGAGAAACAAGGATTTGGGTTTGCTACTTACCTTTTCAACCCAGTGTTCATTTTATCTGTATATTCAGATGTTTTAATACACAATGCAATAAAAAAACATCCTGAGTAACACAAAGGTTACAGTGATCTTAAAGCACTGCTCAAGAAGCTGGGAAGCTGAGGGTTCAGTGCTGAGAGGGAAAAATAATAAAATAGCATTATTTTAGGAGCCATTTGTGTGTGGTCCCTATGAGGCAGCTGAACACTGTGGCCTTATATCCTCTGACATCAGCAAAACAGGACATTCCTACTGCTTCTTTATCCCACTTGTTTTTCACCTGTACCACTGTTGTGATAACCACTAACACTCCCCACACCAGACTGGTACACAGATTGTGGGGTTTCTCTTTGTTACACTTTGGGGTATATAATAAACATTGAAAAAATGGCAAGGTGTCCTACCTGAGCTGCAGGATCTCTGAAGCAATGGCTGTGCTCTGTCTGTCTCAGCTGCTGCACTAATTCCTGATGCCAGGTGCTTCCTCAGAGATGATTTTTATTGGCAAATACTTATTCATTAGGAAAGAAATGCAGATTACTGCAGTACTTCACAAGGACAGGGCCATTCTATTGACTGTGTCACATAATGAGCAGTGCAAAGAACAGGTGCTGAAGGCTCTTCTAGCACAGAGGTGGCAACACAGCAAGGTTCTGACTGCAGCTCTCTGTGGCATGAGCATCCAGGGTACTGGTGAATTGCTTTGTGCCAGGATGGTGTTAATTAGCTGCAAAACTCCACTCACATTGCCAGCAAGAGAATGCAGATAAAGCATATAAAATACAACAGCTATGCATAGTCACTGTAAAGAACATCTAATGCAGAAGTTTCTTCCATTGCCTTCTGCAGAATCTGATTATTTACTTCATTTCCTTTTGATTCTGAATAATGCTGGCATCCCCAGAGACCAGAAATAGCACTGATACTCTGAGAGGCCATTTGCTCACAAATAAATACAGATACACTTTGTTCACATGTACAATGAGGTCCTTTCTAAGTATTTTAGAATACAGGAAAAAAGCTGCATTGAAAACTCATTACTAGTTTGTAAATGATTTAATCTAAAATGTTGTACCCAGTTAGTCACAACCTGGCAACACCATCTGCAATTACTCACCAGCAGTCTTTGACAATGCAGTCACCTTCTGTTTAGAAGAATATTAGGTAATGGTTCTTTTATGTGGCTCATACTACCATGAGAAGATGTAATACAAAGGACCAGCTCTTTGAATTCAGTTTTCCAGGGGAAAACCTGAAGTTTATCACTTGATACAACCACCTCTGAATAAATGCCCTGTAGTAAACGCTTCAGAAACAACATTTTGAATAAACGTTTGTATCTGGAGACAAGTATTTGAGTGTAAGTCTGACATAACACATAGAAGACATGCTCAGTCAACACCTCCTACAAGAACTTGAATGTTGGATTAATGAAATATCAGAGGCAGGTAAACACACCACACCAAACAAATGCACTAAGTGACAGAATGTAAACAGAACACACAAATACAGGCATGCTTATGTACACCAATGGTATCAGCACAAAGACACATCAGCCTCACAGCAGTGCTAAGCAAACTGTGTGATGGATGTTCATCAGGATCAAAAATGACATGGCAGCACTTCCATCTCAGATGGGGTAACACAGCAAGCCCTTTGCATGAAACCAACCTGCTTCCAAGGAGTCAAAAGGGTGTGCACACAACTTCAGTTTCACATAAAAAGTGCATTCTTTTTTTTTTCATTTTACCTTTGCATCACATTTGAGAGATCAGTAATTAATGGTTTTAAGGAGTGTTGGCTCTACAATGCTGAGGACACCTAACTACTGGCATGAGCTTTCCTGCCGTGGAAGGTTCATGCCCAGGCTAAGAGGTCAGCACACACCAAACTCTAAGTAAAGCCTTGCTCAAGTGCACACTACTGACATCAAAACCCTCCTCCACTGCTGGGTTCTAGGCAAGCTGCTTGTAACTGGCTTTGCTACTTGAGAAAGATCTAAAATCACAGGATCCTCCCACCTCCAAGTCTAAGAATTTGAGTCAAAAGGCAACTCCCCAGCAATACCAACTCAATCCAAACCACAGTGTATGGAGCATCATCTGTAACCATGCTGAGGTCACCCCAGCCACACACTGATGCAGCACAGACTGAATAGACTGAATTCCTCATCTGCAGTTTACTCCTGCTTGAATAAAATAGAAACCCTCATCACAGCTGCCATTTTTCAGTGATAAAACCTTTTAAGAGCTTGTAAATGGCCTTAGGAGCCTTTTAAACATCAAAGTGTTTGTATAAAACCTGAGCTCACTTCTGCTGAAGTTCTTGATTTATACTAACTTGCTCCTCATTTGTATCTGTCTGAAATGATAATCTGGTCCATGATGACACTTCAACATGATATGGAGTTCAGGAAACCAAATATTTACCTAGTGTCAAGCTTTAGCTTTATTAATTTCTCTATATTTGGACTAAAAACGTTTGCATTGAACCTCAGAAAAAGACTAACTTTATTATCTAGCACAAAGGTCTCTTTATTTAATCTCTCTCACATCCTGTATACATGAGAGAATGATAAAAGCTCTGCCTTCTCCCCAGTGACCCATCACTTCAGTGCCTGCAGGGACCTGCTCCAGAAGGCAGAAGCATTTGAGGTTCCACTGTCCAGGGCCACGCCAGCACAGTCACAAATGGTCTTTGCCCATTGTTACCATCACAAGATTATTTCGCCCTCTTGCCTCATTTTCTTTCCACTCTCCCAGCATTTTACATGTGCAGCTTCTCCTTTCTGCAGGTATTCCATCTCCGAGCTCCTCTCATCACTTTGTCACTGGGATTTTTTTCCACACAGCCCCACTTCAGTTCACGTTCTGCTCTCCACAGGGACTTTGTGACTTTCCTCCTATGAATGGTAACAGCAACCCCTCCACATCATCTGCAAAGAAGCTGACTTTCTGCTGTGACCTTCCTTTCCCCCATGAATGGAGGCATTATACACATTTAACAGTGTTCATACACGAGTATCAGTGAGGAGTGCAAATGTCAGTGAACAGCAAATCCCCTTCTCCACAAACTCCCTGAACACTGATCCTGGCTAAGTGCTCAAACATATACTTTGTCTCCAGGCAATTCCTCACAGCACTGACTTTTCTGCTTTTAATCTATTAATGAAACTTCACTAACCTTAGACACTAGCAGAGATGCACCAGAAGGGTCTCTACCTGTGACAGCCTTTTTATTCCCTTTGTTACTCAGCAACTGAGTCTTTACAAGAAGGTCACTTTCCCCTGTCTGGCCTTCCTCTCCTTAGGAACATGAATCAATTTGCTATCCAACTTTCTCACCAGCCAAAACACATTTAGAAATGCATTAATCCAGTGGTTCAAGTTTTACCACTGTCTTGTAAAAATAAGTGTACAACAGTTTCTAATGTATTGATTCACAGCAAAACCAGAACCAGCTACAGCTTTATGGATCATCATTTTTAGCACCAGAAGGAAAATAAATGCCATGAAAATCTCAAGTAAATTTTTACTAAGATGAGATGTCACTAACTGCAGGGACAAGTGGCAATGACAGGCCATGGGCTGACTGAGATGCCAGTACCTGCCTCCAACTGAAGACAGTGTTTTCCCAATAGAGACAAGGCAGGATGAGTGACAGCCAAAGGCATGAAACACCAAGCTTGCAGGGAGTATTCTGCCCCAACAGATTTTAACAACCTATTGTTCACTGTTTATCTTCCCCTATTTACAGACCCCCCTCTCTCTGTGATGTCAAAGCCAAGACACCTCACACAGGGGGTGGGAACACCAATATTGACAAGAAGCACAGAGCTTTCATGTGGCTTCCACCACGGTTCAGTAGCATGAGGAGTCAGCAATAAACGAACGTGGTTGTGTGTCCTGTGTTGTTGCTACAGCACAAGGGTCAGGAATCATGCATGTGGTTTTTGGCATACAGTCAACCTGCAGAGCTGTTATGGAAAGCTTATTTTCACTGGCTGCTTACACAAGTGACTACAGGTGGCAGAGCAACACGCTGAGATCAGCATTTCTGCACTGCACAGTGACCTGCTGAAGTGCAGGAGCGACACCGAATTCAGAGGAAAAAAGAACAAAAAGGCTGCCTGAAGTGTGGCTGGCTAGTGAGCACTTGCAGAATGCTCCCATGTGATGTGATAAATATTCATATCGGGGTCCACCATGGTTCCCTCTGCTGTAACTTGTCACTCCCCTTCATCTGAGCAGGCTGCCTCCCCCAAGCCCATGGGACCAAACCACTGTCTGCTCCTCACGTGTCACCTCAGGCCTCCTTGTCCCAGAGGGCTATTCCTGACTTTTTCAAAGAGAAATCTAACAAGAGCTGACAGGACTTAAGTTCTTTGACCTTATCAAGTGACCACACCTTCCATTATCTCATACAAATTTCAGACGTCCCATTTCTCCCTTTCCAGTGAACAGCTTGGTGCAGACATGCTGACCACACTTCATTATCAACCCTTGGCCTCACATCCTCTTTTGATTAAAAAATGTTAGAATGCTACCAGGTCCCTGTAGAGGATTCCTGATTTCCTGCAAAAAAACAAATGCCAGCAGATGGGCAATTATTTGCACAAAGCTCCATTCAGAACCACTAAGAATGCTGCACCAGGCTAACACCAAATCCAACCTCTACACACAGAAACCTCCCAGGATCATTCACCACTGCATCCTACACTGGTTAATCATCAAAACCCGTGCAGAGGAGGCACAAAGTTCTCAAAGAACACTTTGCAGCCACATTGTTTTCACTAGCAAGTTTTTATACACCCATGTGAGTCCCCCTCTGCACTTTGAATGGGGCTAATTCAGGGCTGCCTTGTTTTGCTAGTTTATGAGCATTAGATTCCAGTGTGAGGAAGTATGGCTGTAGTCTTGTCACAGAGGCAAGGAGGCAGTGTTGTATTCTAGCAGTCTGAAATCAAAGCTCTCATCAGTGAGAAAATGATCATTTCTGATGCACAGATGAGGAATGCACAGAGATGGGGACTTCCAAAGAACCCATGGGCTGAAACAGCTGGCACCACCAACTTCTTCACTCTCCTCATGACTTGTAAACCAACTCTGATTCACCAGTTTTGGTAGTTACAGTTCTGAAGGCTACAGAGAAAGGAAGAAAGCCTAGTAGCAAGTTGGATTTGTACACAAAACATTTCCAGCTCACTCTACAGAAAAGCACCTGCACTTCTTCAGGTGTTTCCAAGCCAGCAGGTATAACCCAGGAAAGACAGATCAGAAAGAGCAGCTGACAGCCATCCAAAATACTGCACTCTGCAGCCAGGGCAGGCAGCCAGAAAGGGAAAGCATACAGAGCTCTTCAAAGAGCTACGTGGAGCTGGACCAAGGAAACATGCAGTGAATGGTAGTGGCTCCACCATGCAGGAGCTTGATGGCATCACTCGTGGCATGGCCATAAATTTCTAAGTTCCCACATTAAGAGGCCTTTTTTTCCCCAACCTGAAATAGTTTGGGGCCTAGGGAAGGGACAGGGAGCCAAGGACTCCTGGAATCTCATTCCCTCTTTGACACAGGTCACTCCATTGCCCTCCTCTCCTTTATCTCAATATCCCACCATCTACTTCAGAGAAGCACTGTGAGTTACTGGAGAATTGTGGAAATGAAGGCAGGAAGACAGACACATAAGAACTATGGCAGCTAATATTCCATTTGGTATCAAGTGTTAATCTTTAGTGATGTGAAATGTCGACATTTCCCCCCCCGAATTAACCCAAAATGATTAGAGCCCTAGGGAAAAGCTCACAATATTTAAATGCTGCATCTCCACTCTCCAAAGCACAAGTTATTTTGAGAAAGTACACTTTTCCATCCTTGAAAAGGGCTGAAATAGCAAAAATATGTACTTTCTAAAGCAAATCACCACCGAGGGTGTATTCTAAGTAGAGATTACACATGACTGTTTACAGTGAGAAGATGTTTGAGGACACTGTTTACAGTTAGCCACAGTCCCCACCTACCAGGTGTACATCAGGATTCTATATTCTTGAGGACTGGCTGCTGAAGAGGCTGTTCAGCAGTTGCAAGTGATGCTCATGGACGTTCAGGATAAATTCAAATTCTTCACAATTAGAGCCCATCACAACCCACACAGTGCAAGTGAGGTCTCTCACCTATCAGTATCCTCTTCTTTGCAATGCCATTTTTCATCTCATCCTTGATCAGGTCTGAGAGTCCCTGGCACATAGAATCAATGCTCTCGAGGTGTTCTGGGCAGTCATTGGAGATCTTGTACCTGTCAAACCACACGGTGGACAGGGCTCCTTTCATGGGTGTGTATGGCCTATGGAGGAAGGGAAGAAAATAGATGATTAGCCAAGCATGGGAGCAAAAGTCTTCAGCTTGTGTCTGAAATAAAAGCAATTCAGTGTCTCTCCAGTGAGGGAGAGAAGCCTCTTCTGGGTGTCACAGCACAGCCCTTGCACTCAAACCACTCCCCCTCACCAGCTAAGGCAGCATTTGGCAGCTGTGTACAATGCTTCAGTCAGTCCCATGTCAAGGTTGACCAGGTCAGCTAAACAACTTTAAATCTTTACTCTGTTGGGAGGTTCTTAATCCTAAATTAAATCAGGGTTGAAATCCACCTTGGAACAGGACAAGCTGAAGTAGAACAAGACAGCTTTGCAGGAACTAACTTCATGGGACTCAGTTCTCTTATTTTGGTTGAAATGTTGTGTGGGTATGATGACCCTCCAGTGTTTGCAGGAGCTTCTCCTGCTGCCAGTTTCTGTTCCTCTCACTCCACACAGCCATCCCCACCTCAGCAGGGCAGGTATCTCAGAAATGAGTGAAAGAAATGCCACGTGCTCATGAGATTGGTGCACAGCCTATTGAGACATGCTCTCCCCTGCTGCAGCACTGTGCTGGCAGGTTAGCATTCAGAGTGCTCCAACACACTGTACAACCAAACCTCAGATAAACAAGGAAGATACAATTCAAAGCAGCTTTTATTTTTAAATAAAGATCAATAGAAATGCCTGAAATACCAAGAAAAGTGATCTAACTGCCTTACACTGGCTCCACAGTTTAATACCAAACATACTGCTGTGAGACCAAGACTTCATCTCAAGGCCAGCCCCCTAAAAGCCTTAATTGCAGTGTTCAATCAGGAGCACATTTTTCATGTTGAGTGAAGCTCGGGTCAGGTTACAATCCTGCCTGCAAACAGACAGCTTTGATAGATGGGTCTGGATGGTGGATGGGAACCCACTCCAAGCACTAACAGGGACAGCTCTGCTCACTCTGGAGTTTTTTCAGCACTAGGATTAAACAAAACTACCCTAAAATGAGAAAGCCACGACTTCAATTATTATTAATGAAGGAACAGATTCTGCCTTTATTAGTACCAGAGAGGCCTCACTATGCACATGGCTGTCTCTAACCCAGTGATCCTGCCCCTAGTGCAAGTGCATGAGGCAGTGCACTATTTGCCTTGTCACACCAGTCAAAAGTGAGAGAGCAGATTTTCTTCTGACAAGTGCCATGAAATCAAATAAAATAAATGAAGTCCATGACTCAATCTCATAAACCAATACAAAGGAAGAGGCAATGAAGGACACCAGATAGGTACAGACAGGTTCAGGTAGGAATGTCAGTGTTTTCAGCACAGCTTCAGAATGTGCAACCTACTGTTATGCCACATGGCATGTGAGCACCTGGCCAGGTCCAGTGCAGTCTGAGCCTTGAGTAGCCCTTCGTGCTTAATTCAAAACAAACCATGTACTCAGCACCACAACTCGTTCCCTTTCTTTTCTTTTTCCAAGTTAGCCCTGACTTGTCTATAAGAAAAGGTAACTCCTAGTTACAGGAAATTCAGTGGAAATATTCTGCACAGCCAGCAAGCTAAAGCTAAGTTTGAAGGTTATTGTTAAAATACTCGTTATTGTGTGTTGGGTTTGGGGTTTTTGTTGTTGTTGCTGGGGTGGGTTTTGTTTGGTGGTTTTTGTTTGCTTGTTGCTCATTTGTTTTTTGGGGGTGGGTTTTGTTTTCTATCACATCTTTGTCTTTCCCTTGTCTCCAGGATTCTTCCCAAATGAACTGGTCAACACCTAAGAAACAAAATGACACATCTCCAGTTCAGAAAACTCAGTTTCTAAGATGAGACATTCCAGTCAAAAATGTCACCAGCAGAATCAGTGGAGCTCCTGGAAGCCACCTGGGCAATAGACTAGGAACTTGGGCAAACAGGACCTGATCTAATCTATGGTTTTAGCTTCTCTCACACAGTCTGACATCAATCCCAGTCCAAATGCTTAGCAGCCAGCATGCTTCATTTTCTAGTAAAACCAGAAACCTCACATGCTTGTGAGAAGTGAAGTGCAAGGCTCCAGCACCCTTACAGCAGGCTGACCAGGAATTCCATGGAATGAAGACATATATTTGTATTACATTACAGACATTTACATTATAGGAATAATAAAACAGGGTTCCCCATGAGTGGAAGGCAGAATCACCAGACTGATGAACAGGACAAAAGCCCTGATGGGGTTAGAATACTTGCTCAGCCGTGGAAATTCAGGACTTGTACCTGCTGTCTCAGCAAGGCAGATGAAAGACCAGCGTGTCTTAAGCCCACAGGAAAAGGCACAGGAGCAAACAGACAAGATACTTGCAGCCGTCTCAAAAATATTCTTACAACTACTCTCAATTTCTCAGAAATGCATTAAAAATAACCTTTACATAAAGCTGAAAAGTAAGATTCTTTAATGGCTCACCCAACTGGCACATCTGTTTTAGTCATTCACCTTGTTCCTTAAATAAATCCCTTTATTAGCTGGCACACTGCAACTCAGACATTACCACGGTAAACAAATATGTTTGGCATGGAACCATCTGCACAGCTCCAAGAATACAGCACAAATTTTCTTCATACAATTAAACCACAAAAGAAAAAAACCAAAATCATTTTTAAAAATCCCTATGTTACTGTGACACAAGAGGCTGCCTAAAATACATAAAAGCAAAGAAATAGAGAGTGGAGTAAAACCTGCATCCTGCAGGGTCAGAGGGGTCAGGTAAGGGCAGTGTCAGACCAAATGGCCAGCTGAACTTTGGGCCTTCTGCTTTACCAAGTTTAATCAAAACCTGTGACACTGAGTCCTGATGAATTTTAACTCCGTCTCCCTTTATTCTCTTTTTTAAATGATACTGAAAATAAAGCTCTATGTCTCTAAAACATGTGCTGCTGAAAGTCAGAATGGAAAGGAAAGTTGTGTGGGATGTTTTTTGTCGTTTAGTGTTAAAGAGTGTGTGGTTTTGTTTGCTTGCTGTGGAACACACAAAAGATGCAAATCTGTATAAGAAAACAGAAATTAAGAACCCTCTCTGTGGATATATACAACTTCCAAACTTGCACATGCTTTTAAAAGGCATTTGAAGCACATTTCCTATGCACTGAGCTACCATTTAAAAACAGCAAAGAGGGTGTGGAGACATGGCCAAGACAAGAGCAAACCATGGCAAAGACCAGAGCAAACTGCAGGCACCCTGAGGAAAAGAGCCTTTACAAAGCTCCCCAGTACCCTCAGGTCACTCAAGGACATCATTTCTGACTACTCCTCAGGCCCTTTTAGGGTGTGCAATGATCTACGTGTGCTCACACGTGCACTTCTTGCACAAGACTGCAGCTTCAAGGAGATCCGACACACTTCCTATCTGAATGGCTGCAGGGAAAAACAGCTCCTGTAGTACCTCCAAGTATTTATCAACCCTCTAAGCTATTAAACACATATTCCCTTAGAAGCAGTTTTCACCTCTGGCTTCACTGTGAGGTTTCAGAGGAACACAGATGTTCACAACACAGTGATTTGTGTTTTCACACACTCAAGCCAGGGTAGCTTCTGCTAGTGGGAGCGAGGTACTAATGAGGAAAATGCACTGAAAGCAGGAAGCACTAACACCATCTTTGCCCACCTTCTGAAGCATGGATTATAGACTCTAGACCTTCTTAATCACATTTAGAATTGTGCTAAATAGTTTGAAATTACCTTAAATTAACAAAAGGAGAGAGCAACCAAATGCTGCTACACAAGGTTCCAATTCAGAGCTCCAAGAAAGCCAAATTCCATCTCCAAAATGATGCTATTAGCACAGCAATTCATATGAAACTACAGGTATTTTTGTTCATTATCCAATAAATCACTGTTCCTGTCCAGTGCTTTGAGGTAAGAGGCCAGGCAGCTCTGCTAGCTTTAAACAAGACATATGAGAGAGCAGACAGCACTGTGAATAAACTGAATATTCCTCCCCACACTCAACAGCCCCACTGCCTCATGCAGCCACCCAAACCACACATCACTGGGGCTGGCTTGCAGCTCCAAGTTTCTCTGGGTCCAGCCTCTTCCTCAATACCCTGGATGAAGCAATCTAGCCGGGTGTGAAAAGGGAGCAATTTGGCTGTGCTGCCCTTCAGGCAGACCCAGACAGGGGGGAGCTGGGCACAGGGGAACCAAACGGAGTTCAGCCAGGATAAGTGCAGAGTCCTACCCCTGGGGAGGAACACCACCACCTAGCAGAAGAGGACAGGGGTTCATCTGCTGGAAAGCAGCCCCATGGAGAATGGCTTAGGTGTGAAGGATAGTCTCTGACTTTGTTTTGTTTTGAAAGACACCCCAGGATTCAATGCAGATTCATGCACAAGCTGGTGGCAAACAGCCCTGAGGATGGATGAACTAAGCAAGAACCCCCTGAACAGACTGTAAAGCAGGAATACAGTGACACAGCTTAGAACCCCACAGCTGCTGGATGGAGGGGCCACATGGAAACCACTGCCTCCAATTCTCCACCAGAAAGCAGCTGAGAGGATGCAGGTAAAGGAACTAGAAATCCAAGATTATTGCCATCATGTTCACCTCTGTTTTCTCAAAGCATGACTAGATTATCTCTGGCAAGTGTTTATTGTGTTCCACATGGTAGTTAGCATGTGAAGTAAGCACTGTATGTAACATATCCATGATCTCCTCAATACAAGGAGAAAAAATGGCAAATATGAAGTTTATCCAAGCAGGTTCCCACCATTATCATGCAGATAATGTGAAACTTCTTACAGAAGATGGAATCACCCCATGATGCCACCCAAAACCCTCTCCATTTGTCCCTCAAGCTTCCACCTCACAAAGCCTTGTGTGTCAAATTTATGAATTATGTAAATCAGAATTAACTGGGTAAAAAAACCCACAGAACAAAGAACAGCCAAACTCTGCACAAAGATGCATCAGCCACTGAAAGGTACATTAAGTGAAAGTAAAAAAGATCCACAAAACAGCCCCAGAAGCACCTCCAGTTTCCTTTGAGTTGCACAAGAGAAGTACTGTCAGAATGGAATGCTAGACAATGCAAAGAATCTTTGACCTAGATTTTAAGGAATTACAGAGGGTAAGGTATACTTATTACAACAAGGAGAGCCTAAATGGTTTTAGCTTTACCACGTTAGCTCCTGCAATGCCAATTTAAACTATCACTTTCTATTACAAAAAAAAGAAGGTTAAATTGGGTAGCTTTCAGTTCTGATTTAGAAACTGAATAGAAACCGAATGTTTAAGTCACAGCTGTAGCAGCTGAAGCAGGATTTAAAGCTACGGCCATCCTGACCCACATAAGAAAGGAAGAAGGAAACCCTTCAAAGCTCTTCCTGCAGACGTGGCTGCAGGGATTGCATCAGCTGCTGGGGCTATAATTGCAGCTTTTTTTTGTAATTAGAGATATACATAAGCATCACAGGGGAGAGAGAATTCTGTTGTGATGAACACGTTAAATCTAAGTACAGAAGCACTGATCCTGAAAGGTAAAGTGGAAAGAACAGCCTATTGAACAAGTCATTTAGTGCCCCAGTTGCCACATTACAGAGGAAGAACCTCTCCAAGCAACCCTTAAAAAGTTCCATTTGTAAAGCAACATTTGCATGCACAGTTCCAGGCAGTGCATTTCCAAACACATTCCCAGCTCAGTGCCTCTGCTCACTCCATCCCACTGAGCCTTCCACTGCATGTACTTCTGCCTGCATCCAAGCATGCTTGTTAACACAGGGATTCCAATTCAGCAGGGTTTTATTTGTTAATAGGAACTTGCACTACCTCTAATCTGTTATTTTTGCTTGAGGAACAGACAAATAAGACTGGTAGGACTCTGCCAAGTGCCAGGGAATGAGCCTGACAAAATGCTTCAAGTGCTCCACCTGTCCAGGGGACTTCTGGTGACCACCCTGCTGATTATAAAAACTACCAATGAAGTATTTCTGAAAGGTGGAAATTTTAGAGACATCCAGAGAACAGTAAAAATCAGTTTTATAAAATGCAGTTCAGTAACATCCCATCACTTTTACCAGTGAAATGGAAGGATCCTCTCTAATGTTTGAGAGCATCAGTGCCAATGAAGCCAGGTAACATGATGTAGAATTACTCTAAATACTTGGCTGTACATGTTATTGATATATGATACCTGGCTGCATATGGTTTCTAAAATCATTTTCAAACATATTGACTCTTGAATCACAACATGTCTGAACCTCTGATGTTGTAGCAAATGAAAAATATGTCTCAGTGTCTGGGATAAAATCTAAATAAAATATAAATATAAACCCCGTCCAGCCTCCACAAAGAAAAAAAAAAAATCAATGTTTCATTGAAAACTGAATTCTACTGCTCTTCAGAACACTCTGAGGTGAAGACGTGCAAGACTGAATCTATAGGTCACTCAGCAATTACATCCATCAAAAAAGTGAAAGGCTGTTCCTGACCTGCAGTTTATCCTGCTGGAGCTCCTAGCATGCAGTTATATCATCAAACCTGCTTTTACTGGCAGAGCTCCCCTGACAGAAGCACTCTGTGTGTGTGGTATGCTGTGCTGGAAAGGAGAGTTTACATCCACAGAACAGCATCTTGCCAGGAGGGAGTATCAGCCATGCACTCCTAGCTTGGTCTTGCCCAACTTCAAGCTCTCCCTCAATGTCATCATCAGTGTAAAATCCTGGCAAGCTTTGCTCCTGGAGCTGACAATGCAGGAGCAGGCTGTGCACCCACAGGGGCTCTCACTCACACACAGCTTCCCACAGGACTGTCTCTGAACCACCTTCAGCACCTCACACCCACAGCCATGGCACCACCAAGGATGCCGAGTTCCTGTTGGTGTCAGAAGCATGTGAATTATCACAACAAACACACACTAAATCAGACCACATATTCCAGTTCAGACAGTTATTTCAGTGTCTACCACTCAAGTTTGGATGGTCTAGGCCTTGTTCTGACTTTCTGTAAAAGAAAGGAGAGCAACCATGACATGTTTCAAAAAGCACAGTGTGTTTTGAATTTAGATTCCAAAACAACACAAAATGGGTGTGTAAAGGCTGTAGATGTTGGGATTCAATCACACTGACCTGCACAAACTTCTGCTTTTCTGCAGACAGTGGCAGACACTGCTGCACAGGGCATCTGTTCTGTGTCAGCTAATGATGCTTATCAGCACCACAGGGCTGTACACTAATACTCCAACTGTAGTTCATATTCTAAGTGTGGGGATTTTTTACTCTGTTAATATATAAATTTTTGGTTTTGCTAAAGAAGTAAAAACCAAACCACAACAAACCACCAGGCTTCTGGATCAACTCACACATGACCTCTATCAGCTAGAGAACAAGAGTAACCTTGGCTCAAAAAAAAAAGAAGTGGAATTAACTGTTTACTCATATCTTTGAATTACAACAGTAACTTTCTTCCCTTGTGTAGCAAAGCACCAAAATCCAAAGTCTTAAGATGAAAAAAAATCCCCACAAACACCATTTAAGTGACAAGAGCTTGCTGGTTAGTGATTCACACACAGCTCACACCTGCAGTTATCCAGACAGAAGCAAAGCAGACCAGGCAGGGACTGGTCCCCAGAGCTGCAGTGGCAAAGAGGCACTGGCCCAGCAAAGTGCCCTGAGGGGCTCTGGCTGCACATCACATGTGAAGAAAAGCTGTTTCACAGGGAAAGAAAACCTGCATGTCATGAAGAGGGAAGAAATGGAGCAGTTTGTGTAATGTGACACTAACTGCAGCATCCCTTTAGCCTGTCACCAGTCAGCTAGTGAGCAGACTGTTCACAGAAATCACACTGACTACCTCCCAAGTCAAACACTTCACAGGCTCCCACCCCTGGGCTTGGTTTTTCTGCAACACAGTGAGCACATGCACACTGCATATCTCAGCTGCTGTTCCTGCATCAGTACATGGTCAAGGAAAGCTTCAGTTTTTTCCTGAGAGATGAAAATCTGCTGTTACACTTGTTTACACCCTCCAAGACATGTTTTTCTGACTTCCACATCTCTGTTCCTCAAAAGTCTGTGCAGAATGTCACCATTTCCTCTTCAGCATTCAGCTACAGTTACTCACAAATTCAGAAAGAAACTGAGGACCTTTCAAGGAAACATTTTCCTAACTTACAGGCACCTTAAAATTAATTTACGTTACAAAAAATTAAACAGAAAGGCCATGTCTTTAGAGAGCTAAATATGGAGGTAGGTGTCCAACTCTTGGCCTTTATTTTGATGTCATTAACTTCCAGATTCCCAGGCATAAATATTTTTATCTATACTTGCAGTCTACCACTGAACTCAGTGTCATTTAAAAATCACAGTCCCTGGGCAGCAATGCACCTGCCAAAAAGCATATACACGAAAAAGAAGGCAGCAGTGCTCTGACAGTCTATGACAGTATTCACAAGTGCATTTTACAGTACTAGAGTAATTGAATGGTACAGTTAAAAATATATGAAAGAATACCTGGCAGGAGCTGTTGGGTAAATCACTTTGATATGCTGGAAAGCCATGTCTTGATTCAAAATCTGTTTTATCCATGCTCTTGCTCCCTGGCCAGTATCACCTGCACCACACAGAAGAATACAACAGGAATTATTCCATGCGTTTAAGAAGTAAACTATACAATACAATGTCAAATACACTCACACCAGATTGACCTAACTTCCACATCACAAAGTTAATCCTCCAAAATTCTAAAAAAGAACTTTCTAGAATAATCTCAGTCCCCTTTCCAATGCAAACAGACTCAACATTTCCTAGAAACAGGTCACTTAAGAGGTCTCACAGCATAATAGTATTTTACTACATCCAGTGGCTTAAGTTCGTCCTAATGAGGCACAAGGCTTTACCTCTTACTTGCATCTTACCCTATTTGTAATAAATAGAAAATACTAATGAACATCTTAAAGTGACATAAAACACCTACTGCTTCACTTAGAAAAGATAATGACTTCCTACAGAATTTTATGTTAGCCCCCTTCAAACCTAGTTAAAAGCAGTAAGAAGGATCTTCACATTCAATTGTGCTAATATAACACATCAGCTTTGAGGGAAACCTTAGCCAAAAATCACAATGTTTTGTAAAAGAGATGAGTTTGGGTTAAAATATCTCACAGGTTCCTCAAGAACCTACATCCCACAGTTCCATTTGAAAGCTACGAGATGAGATGTCAATGTGTTTGTTTCCTATTTGGTGAGGGTTCAGGGAACTGAAATTTCACTCCTGCCACTCACCACACCAGAGGACTTTAAGTCTTCTTGAAGACACATCTCCCACCTATTACCAACTCAAACTTCTGAGTTAACAAAATGCTCTATTACTTTATCTGAAGTTAGTCAGATTTAGTTTAAATTTCACCCTTTCTTTTCAATAAAGCAGCTGAAACACAAGAAAAATTATCACTGCCTTAAGCAGGCTCACTGAGGTATCACAAGGGTTCTGAATGCCATGTGAATAGAACAGTTTTTACAGTGATTTGAACTCCCCAGTGGAGAAGATCTGCTCTTGCTTTAGCTCTTGAACAAAATTCAGTGATCTTTATTTGCACATAAAATTAATGTGTCTTCAGAATTAAAACAGAAGGCAAGAAGGATTCAAACCCAGTTTTTTGTTGGTTTTCTTTTCCTCTTGAGCACAAATGACATAACCATCTTTGAACTAAAATCTCCCACTGACAAGCTACAGGGGCTCAAAACTGACACAAACCTTATTCTGTGCTATCTCAGCAAATCAAAGCTACATCTTTGACTGGATGAACAGTCCCACGAGTGCCTGGGCTGTCAGTATGGTCTGAAGTCCAAACACACCTCTGATTCTGAGCAGACACACAAGAGTCTCCTCATGGCTGCTGTCAATTTATGAACAACATCTCTTAAGGAGGATTGAACCTTTTTTTTTCCCTATGCACTCCTCTTTTTTCAGTTAGAAAGCAGAAGTCTAGTGACTGGCTTAGCAACTGCAGCCATCAGCACCTACCTCAATGTTTACATAACTAGGACTTGGATATTTACAAACTCTCTAACAGTGCAGGACAAATCTTTAGTCACTTTCCCAAGCTTTGTCAGTTTCAGCTGATCTTGGCAATGAAGCTAGTTTGTCCATTAAAAGTTCACAGAAAGCTCATTAAGTAAGAGAAAATTTAAATATGACCTATGAGTCAGGAGTCTCCACAGCCACATGAGGCTTGGCATGCAGAGTAATTGATTTTGATCCACTAAGAACTTTCTTTCTGTGAAAAGTTTAAACTTAACACTATATAGATTGGCTATTAGCAAGAATTCCTTCACAGAAAGGGTTGTCAAGCACTAGAACCCAGGAAAGTGTTTGAGTCACCTTTCCTGATGTACTCAAAAGAGTAAAATTAAATATATACATATATACACACACACACACACACACACACACTTTTGCTATGCCCATTTACCTTCCCTGCTAAGCTACCAAATGGACTCTCTACCTAAAGCTGATGTACAGTACCTGGAGTTTTCAAATATTTCTCTCTGCCATTTTGCATGCACATTCTCCATTTGCTATAATTTCTCTGAAGCAAGCATTACGAGCAAAATGGATTCATGTAATTTCAGTGCCACCTTCCATCACGAGCACTGTGCAGCAGGTTTGTAATTCAGGTTTGCAGGGCAGCCCACAGCAACAGCACTGTGGCTACTTCTGTTTTAAATTCTGTGGAACTGCTAAACAAAACCAAATAAAAGCACCCTAGCACTTGCCCACTGCAAACATTATAAATGAAACACATCAAAAATGAGAAATTGTAGTGTACTTTAACCACATGTGGAATCAACCTCTAACCATAATCTCCCCTTCCTCCTCCAACACGAGGGAATTATTTCCTCCAGTATTAAGGCATCAGCATTAACAAGAGGGCTGCACACATCTTTTGAACTTCCATTCTTGAACTCAGCGAATTTGAGGAAAGCGAAATTAAACTAGACTGTGAAAATAGCACTAATTTAATAAGGACATACATCTTTGTTAAACTAAATAAAAGCATCAGCTAAAAGCAAAACTAAGAGTGCAAACTGCCCCATGCATGTGGGCAGCTTAACAGACCCACTGCCAAGGCCTTGAGCTGACAAGGCCTGTCCTGGTTTGGATGCTGGCTTGGGGTGGTTTAAGTGATACAGACTTTGTTTTTGTTATTCACCAGGTTAGAAGTAACCATTCAGTAAAAAACAGTCAAAAACACAAACCAGAAAGCCTGTATTCCCCTCCTGCCTTGCTGCTGGCTACTGCTGCAGGCACCTTCAGCAGACGGGGGCCACAAAGCCACTCTGGTCGGGGGGACCCTTCTCAATAGGGTCACTCAGCTAACACTGGCTTTCAAAAGGTGACAACAATACTCAGTTTGACCCTAAAAACGCCAAAGACCATTTTAGTGATGAAAAGCGTCCTTCACCCATGGCTACCCCCGGAGTGGAGGAACGAACATCTCTTCACACGCCTGTGTGAGGGGAAGGGCAGGGCTGCTGTTCCATGGCACCGTCCCCGAGCCACCCACGGACCCACCTCAGGCCTGGGAACGGGCACTGGAGTCGGTCAAGGCAGCGCTGCTTTGCCCGCAGGGGACTCTCCTCACCAGCCTGGGCCACAGTGCCCTGGGCAGAGCGGGGGAAGCTGGAGGCGCGGGGCTCGGACCTCTCACAGCCTCCCTCCTCGCCTTGCAGCAGCGAGCGGCGCTAGGCGCGCCCCGCTGAGCCCCTCACGCAGCACCGGCCGCCGCGGACCGGCCGAGCCCACCCTGCTGCCCCTCCGCGCTCTCGGGGGCGCTGGCAGCCAGCGCGGCTCCGCACACAGCCTTCCCCGCTCCGCGGCCGAAGGGCAGCCTACCCCAGGCGGCTTCCCCACGCCTGTCCCAGCGGGAGCGCCCTGCCCCGCGCCCTGCCCCACAGCCCTGCCCCGCGTAGCAGGGGAGAGAAGCGACAGGGGGAAAGCAGCCACCTGAGCCGTGAAGGAAAATGAGGGAGGCGGTGTGCCTGCCCGCGGGGGACACCACGCTCTTCTGCAGCGCTGCTGGCACCGCCATGCCCGTTCGCTGCTCCGCCCGGCCCATCGCGCCGGCGCAGAGTCGGCCCCGCTCCCGCAGCGCCGGGAGGAGCTCAGCACCTCCCCTGCACCTCAACCTCCTGACCCCAAACCACCAACCTGCTTGCCTTTAGCGCCATGCCCCCTTACCAGAGGCTATTTATAGGGACAGGCACTCTATTTCCACAGGCCAGAGATTAGAAATGCTGCGTAGCAGGCGCAGTGGGGCAGCCCCTTGATGCCAGCGGTGCCGAGGCTGGTGCCGAGGCTGGTGCCGAGGCTGGTGCCGAGGCTGGTGCCGAGGCTGGTGCCGAGGCTGGTGCCGAGGCTGGGGCCGAGGCTGCAGCCGAGGCTGCAGCCGCCTGCGCGCTCAAGGGCAAAGGCGTGTTCGAGAGCTGAGCGTTGGCCTCTGATAGCACACAGCTTCCCGGCGCTGCAGAGAGAGAAGGGTCTGCAAAAAATGGTATCAAAAAGGTCTAGTAGCCATCTGAAAGCTTAATGTCTGAGCACAGCTACTCTGGGGGTCTTGGTAATACTGAACTGCAGTTGGGTAAGATGCAGGAGCTTGCTTTTGCCCTCTGAGGTAACCTGTACACATTTAAGGTCATAAGACTTCAAAAAAAGGCATTCATTTTTTCCTAGTGATGTGTGAATTACCCACCTGCCTCGCAGCTTGGAGGTGGGCAGGGCAGGGCAGGGAGGATGGGCAGGCTGCTGCCGTGGGGTGAGCAGTCCGTTTGCGCACTCGTTTTGCAGTTCATCACCGGGTATTTTGGCAAGATGTGGGGCACACCTGTTAGTCCTTAGAAATGTAATGAAACCTTAGCCTCTGGAGGTAGCATGTTATTGCCTTCAGAATGGCCTGGGGGTTAAGTAGATGAAACATCCGTGTGTGTGTAATGCGAAGAGCATGCTGTGCTCGTAGTGCTGTTCAAATTACTGTCCTCACTACTAGTTTCCTGTATTTTTAGCTGGTGAAATCTTAGGGCACCAGTGAAACGTAGACTTGACAAATGGCACATTATGATGCCACTTCAAAATGTATGCAGCTGTCTTTGTAATAGATCTAGAAGCATTCTGCAGTGGGCCTAAGAAGTAAATGGAAGGGAAAAAAAAATCTGGTAGTTGGGGAAATCGGAAAATTGCTTGATGGCGAGTGATGAAAGAGATACCTCAGCTACACAGGTCGAGAATGCAGAATCTCAGCGGAGCAGAGCCACCATGAACAAGTCAGAATTGCCAGTGCCCAGAAGCTGAGAGACACCTTTTCATTGGACTTGTAGTGTACAAAAATAGTTGAGGATTTAAAACATAAAGGCTCTTTAAAAAAACAACAACCAAACAACAAAACAAGAAAACAAATTAGTAGGAAAGTTTAATCTTACTCATAGGACACAGTCACATATTATATGTAATGCTTTTATTTAGCCTGTTATCTTTGAGGAGCATTGTGATTTTTGAGGGCTATTATAGGTGAATGATCACTGAATAAAGGTGATGTGTATCTTTGGAGTAAGTTGTGTATGTACATACATAAGATCCAGAAACACCCTTGTAGCTCAAAGTGTAGAACTGAGGATCTTGCACCCCAGATTGAAAAAGTTTGTAGGTATTTGTACAGTAACTGCTGAGATTTTTTTAGCAGGTGAGTTAGTCCACAGATGCTTCATCAATGATTGCAAAGAATTATATCTGACTTTTAGTTGATTATATTTACATTTAGGTGATTTTGACAGAAGCAAGAGTTTGGTATGGAAATAAAAATATTAAACATTTGATTCTTTACACACTCCCCCTTTCTTTTTTTCTTTGTATTATGAATGTATCATCACAATATTAGAAGATCACATCACTGATATCTAGTCTTTATTGTTTGACTGATAGCCGCCCTGTACTTGTTTTCTTTATTACTAAGCCAATAAAATGAAGTGCTGAATTTCTTTGCCTTTTGTACATTCTTTCCCTTTTCTATCCTTTTATATAAAGAAATAAAACCATAAAGATATAATTTTAATATAAATTATCCTATCCCACACTATTCATATGACATGTTTGGGTTTTTTTAGGTCTCCCCTTTCAGCTTGCATCTTGGCATAGCTCATTCTGAAAAGTTCTTGTAAGCAGTTCTCTGCACAAGTGCCCCAGAGGAGGTAGGCAGTGCCACAGGGGTTACTGTTCAGGCACACAGCCTGTGGCCCATTTCTCATGCTGAACTATTCATCCCCTCACAAGCCAAAAGAAAACACTATTTCCATTCATATTTTTTAATTTAAAAAAATTGAGTCTTTAGCACAATGATCAGTGTTCAAATATGTAGATTTTGAAAAGCCATTTTCCTCTCCAGTCAGAAGTGTGTTTTGGTGCTGAGTTCTCCCATTCATTACTACCAAAGGAAAGCTCCCTGGCTGGGCTGCATCCCTAATATTGTGCATCAGCAACGTGATCTACCATGGAGATGGGTGGGGAAATCAGTCCATAAAGAGAAAAGCAAGTTGCATTCTGGGTCTGGCACAATGGGATCTTGACCAAGTGTTTCTAGTTACCACAGCAAGGTAAACAAATAATAAATAAACAAATCATGATCTTTTTGGCCCAAAAGATAATTGGTATTGAGGGTCTTGTGAGATAATTTTGCTGGCAGGAGCCAGCTATTTGCTGCATGCCATCCAGTTCAGAGACAAAGGAGGGCACGGTCCCAGGGACAGCAGGAGGCAGTTCCCGCCTTCAGCGATGCGGGTGTGCAGCTCCTCCACAGCCTGCCAGAACAAACCCAGCCTTGGCTCTGGGGCTGTGCTGCTGGTGCTGTGTGCTTCTCCTGCTTGCTCTCTGCAGAGCCTTTGCTGCTTCTGAGTCATTTGGACATCCACTCAGCTGCTGCATCTCCCAGGCAAGCTCCTTGGCTCCTCTTGTTCAGCTTACAGCCTGCTGGAGCCTGAGGGATGTTCCTCCACCAGAGTTCCCCAAGGAATCAAGCAGACATGCTCGGAGCTTACCAAGAACACATTAACAGTATCCTCAGCAAACAGGGAAGCTGATTCCTATTCATATGTGGACTGGTAGTGTCTGCCTTGTATTGAATACATCAGTGATTACAGCTACGGCTGCTAATTGGTGTGACTGGTCTCACACTGATGAGTTGTGGGCAGAGCTGCTTTGCATGTCAGGCAGTAATTCAGAGGTGCCCACCCTGGGTAGTGCACTCACCTCGGCCACAAGGGGAAAATCTGAGGTGTTGTGGGAGGGTTTGGCTTCACTGGAGCTTTACCTGTTGGAAGATGTTGGTACTGGGACCACAATGTTATTACAGTCTCCAGAAAAAACATCTGGACTTGGAATGAAGCATTCTTTGTCATTTGGAACTGTGTGTCTGGCAAGTTTCTTACACCCTGGGATGTCATGTGTGTCTTGGTATTTCTCTTGAGGATCAGTGTTCGTGCATATCTGCTACTGGATACAAATCTTAGGTTCTTGATGCTTTAAAAGGACATAAGGACTCTGAATTGTGGAAAAAGATGTGAAAACATGAACCTTAAAATCCAAACATACAAGAAAACATCCTCAAGCTTCTTATTTAAAACTCTTGTAATTTTAACTTATTTTTTAAAGTTCTGATTTACAAATTAGGAATCCTTGAAACTCAGAGGAGCACTCTAGTAAGATTGCTGCACTGGAGTTCATAACTGAGTGTCCTCGGCCTGTCCTGCCCCGTTCTGCACTCATGTGTAAGTGAATTGGGAGTGTGAACCAAACCACACTCCAATAACCTAGCTGTGCTAGCAAGTCCTCTCCGTAGAAATGCAATCTATCCAAAGTATCTCGTGTCGATGTGGAATGCTTTTGCCAGTATAAATTGGAAGACTGAATATAAATCTGCTCATATAAATATATTGGCAAGGCTTTATACATTCACAACATAGCCTAAATTTGCTTTCTTAAATGCTAAAATCTGGTTCTGGTTATGTTCCTGTCAGTCTGGAGTAACTCCCTCTGGTTGACCCAAAGATCAGTTGAACTCAACAAAAGAGTCTTTTGGACTCACAACCTTGTAATGACATTAGAGCATGGAAATGGCAGAAATTGCCTTTTTAATTTGCAAGTAGAAAATATCTGTGTTCACACTGGTTTTGGTTAATTTACCCCTTCTGAGCCTGAGCAGGTCAAATGTAGAGATTTATATCAACACTGGACATGTATAATGCAGAACTCCCTGCCAGGCCTATTTGTTGCTTTCCTTTCGCTTTCATAGCAGTGGAACTTTGTGTCACTCCAACAGTTTGGCATTTATTTCTCAATCCTGGGGTGTAGGTACAAGCATTTTCTTGGTGCCAGTTTATGTGATGCCATAAAGCAGCATTTTTTCATTTCTCAACACTTATTAGCTCAGCTTCTCAGCTGTGGAACACCCCACCCTTATAGATGGATAATTCTGACAGGTTTATATTGGCCTAAATTTATAGCATTTCGTTTGAGAAAGCGAGTATCTTGTTCACATTTCCAGTACAATGTTGTGACTGTTTGACAAGATCAACCACTGGAAATTAGAGGGCATTCTAAAGATCTATAGTTCCACTTTCAGACAGCAGACTCATGGAAAACCCATTTCTTTAAATTGAATGTGCTATGTTTTAAATTATTTTAGTGTTAGTTCACCAAATTCTTCCAAAACAGCATGTCGATACATGCATATATATATAATATTAAGTAAGCTGAACACTGCAATACAGTACTCCAGGGTTTAAGATAATTATACCTTAAGATAAAACACTGCGGTGCATCTTTTTCATCATAAACCAGATATGGTATAAGGATATACAATATACATAAATACATTTTTTCCTACATAAAAATTTATGGTTGAATATAAAACCAATATGCAGAGTGACTATCATATGTTCTGTATTATTGATTTTTCTAAAACGAAATATGTCCCAGAAGAGCAGTTCTGTAAATCTCAGACAGTAAGTTCTGGGTGTACTGTTTTTTTCCTGTGTGCCAAGTAAAGCTATGATTTACTTGCTATTTTGCTTAATTGGACTTTTAGGGCACAGGTGTCTTTTTCAGGCCCTGTAACCCTGGCCCTTGTCTGTTGTCAATAGAGTCAGTGGGTCGCCTCTGTGGCCTGTAAAGGGTGCCTGGGTCTGTCACTCTGCTATTTCCAGCTGAAGTCCGGACACTTCAAGCTAGGTGAGATTAAGCACATCCTAAATGTCTCCTTTGATTTTGTGTTGTTGGATTATACCATTGTTATTGGGCCACTGAAAATGGCGTCTCGCAGAAGCCAACCTGGGCCCCAGTTTGAATCTGTAGTGTGGTGGCTGTGACAACAGTCATGACCCAATCCTCTCACATCTAAAACGTACCCACGTTTTAAAACCAGCCCCATCAAGCTGGCAATAACAAGGATTTGCCTTGTTTCCTGAAGCAGAGCAGCTATGGGATTGAGAGTGTGAAAAACATGAGCAGGCCGCTGCCCGCCATGATGCAGGGCCTGGGCCTGGCTGCAGAGCAGTTCCATTGCGGGGCTGAAGGAACAATCACAGACTGCAAACGTGGGCCATTGTGGGCTCCATTCTGAGTCAATTAACACCGAGAGATTACGCAGACAAAGAAATAATTCGAACATGTGAGACATGTAAATTACATTTATGCTGCAGTGTTGTTGGAAAATGCATGCGGAGGTCTGGGCATGGTGGGGAAGTGGTTGAGTCACCATCCCTGGCAGCGTGTGAAAGACGTGTAGATGTGGTGCTGAGGGACACGGTTTACTGGTGAACTTGGCAGTGCTGGGGTAACGATCGAGCTCTGTGATCTGAAAGGTCTTTTCCAACCCAAACAATTCCATGATTCTCTTGATTGTGTGCAGTGTGGGAACAGATCTGGCACAAAGCGTTATGTATTATGTAGGTGCAGATTGCTCACTGTCGTCTTGAAACGTGGCCTTTATTAAATACCTGGGAATGGCCATAAAATTTTATACGTTAATGACAAAAGAACCATATTGCTTTAAATAAGTGTTTGAATTAAGAAGATCCTTGTCTGGATTTCTATGTTTTCCATTATGCAAAATTTAGCCAATAGTTTCAAATGATTTTTGAAAACTCGGTTGAATAAACCCTGCTGTAAATTGGTCCTGTCCAAGTGAAAGCCAGTATTATGTGAGAGTAATTACTTTTCATGCTCTTTAGCATAAACCATGTGATGTTGGGAAGTTCTAAGCTTTTGAATATGCTAATTATTCCTCCCGCTGCTCTGTGGTAGATGCTGTTTTGCTATAATAAATTGGCTGGGGAATCTGCATGTTTTTGTGATGTGCTAGTTGCCATCTGCTCTGGAGATGTTCCCGTGCACTTTTGTTGATGCAACAGCTATAGTGTTTGCAAATGTTGATGTTATGAAAAGGTAATGTGATTGAGCTTGGACAGGTGCCTTAAACAGACCACCCATCATATTTATTTTGCTGCCAGTCAGAACAGGCAAACTCTTAGGTAAAATGTTGAAGTGCTTTGAACTTTCCAGATAGTTAATAATTTGCTATTCATTTTAGAAGAGATTTTGACAGCACTGAAAAAAAATCCTGCTTAACTAAATGCCACCATGATGACCCAAATTTTCAAAGCTTACTATTTAGTTTGATTTTAGTTTTCGGCTTTGTAAATATTTTCAGAAAACAATTTAGTTCAAATGACTCATTTTTCAATGTAGATAAGAAAACTTGTTAAAAGAGTCAAACGGGAACAGTATAAATTTATTAATATTATTACTCTAAGCCAAGTGCAGAGCGAGCAGCTACATTTGCTTATGTTTGTATAATGACTGGGTTTGGTGCACAAGGTACATCAAAGATTCTGTATATATATATATGTAAACAAAAATGTTTAATGTGGACACAGATGCTTAGATATGCTCATGTCACGAACATGCTTGGAAATCACCGCTTTTAAATCCAGTAGGAACGCTTCATTACTGCCAGCTCCAGAAAAATAACAAAGTCAGGGTTCAAACCACTAATACAAACTATATACATAATAATATACACGCATGCATGTGTTGTTAACCTATTTGATGTCTTGGTTTAACCTTAATGGTAAGCACAGGCAAAAACTTTGACTTCAGGTTTTAACCTTTTCAAGCATTAAGGACTGGAGGTGACTGATACACAATTCCTGGGTAGAAAACTGTTATTTAAAATAAATTGAAATACAAGTGATCACAGTGATATAGTGTTAGCTGCACAGATCTGGAAAATTATCTAATATTGCACCAAAACACCAGTTCAGAACAGAAATGCTTCTGGTGGTGATACCACACTGTGAAAGCACAGTTACCAGCAGCAGAATAGCACAGAGGGGAAAAAAGATCCAGTGAAAAAGAACAAAGCTGACAGTCAGGATCTTGTTCTCTGAAAAGTTGGATGCAATTAAGAGTAACTCACTTCAATTATGGCACGGGAAGACTGGCACAAATGAGAATTTTGCATATGGTCACTCCAGCAAAAATACGGGACTCGGAGTTTCATTTTTGAGGTGACCTTAAGAAAGAAGAAGCTTGTTTTCTTGTAAATGTTCAACAGTTGTTCTAGGAAGAAAAAGTGTGCTGTAGAAAAGGGATAATCTTGAAGATTTTCATAAGGAGCCAGTGAATCTTCAAGGTTTTTCAGAACCATGGCCACAGTTTGGACTTCACGCTGGCTGGTGTTGTGCTGGAGAGGAAGAGAAAGCTTAGGTGTGGTTGTTTTTTCTGAGAAAGAGATAGCGTTGACAATTATTAATATGAAAAATGAAGTCTCGAGAGAGCATGGCCTAATGGCAGAGCTATTAGCTACATCCAAAAAGATGGTCTCACATCCTTGTTGAAAAGTTCAAATTACATGTGAACACATTGTGTTTTCCCAGATGGGTGAAAGAGAAACATAATCATACTGCCTTTAAAAATGATGACAGAAATAGCTGAGAAAATTATACCTCAATTATCTTGATCAATCTTGTAATAAACTCTGCACACAATCTGTCTGCCTTTGCTAGGAAAGAGGTCAGGAAGAAAAAAATATGCCTTTAAAAAAAAAAAAAAAAGAAGAGGACCAAGATGAACTCAGGGTGAGGTTTTTTCAAATGACTGTATTTATTTATTAGAGATCCCATGGAAACAAAAGTGGCTACTATCTGAGTTCTCTTTAAGTTAAGCAGAAGTTCAGTACAGGATCAGGTAAGAGATTTCTGTCATGGTCTTGTTTTATTTTGGCCAAAATCAGTGTTTTATACTGAAGAGTCTCATCTACAATATTGCAGTAAGATCATGAACAAGCAAATGCTAATTGCAAGTGCTCAAATAGCAGTTTGTGTAAGGATTTGAGTTCAGCTTTAGGTTACTAATCATGATATGGATTTTTTATCACAATCTGCTATTCAGATGCAGGGAATGAAAACATCTTGATGTCCATAGAACGTTTATGAGTGCAGAGAAATGCTCTAGAGACCATTGGTGTGAAGAAAATACTCTTCTCATGACACTAATGAAACGAAAAAATGGTTCAGAAAAGGAAATAAGGATTTCTAAGTACTGGAAGGTTTTTGCAAGCTGGGTGAAAGCTACAGGATAAGAATGAATTGCCCTGGTTTATTTCATTTAAATGGAAGCTATAGGCAGTGAGCTTGAGAATATTCCTTGCTTCATAGCAATGGAATATGGAAAATAAATACTTGTCACATCATCACATTTCCTTTCTTTTTTTTCCATGAGGTCATGTGTGAACTTAGCTCTACTGACTGAATGCAGAAATTATAGAATGTAAAGGAATGTCACTTTTTTAAACTAGAGTGTGCCACAAGAGATTTCCCTAGTCAGAGTAGAGAAATGGTCTGGTGTTGTCCTCAACCGAGGGACGGCTACAGCTCAGCAGTCTCCGTGCTGCAGCTGCTGTGTCTGTGCCAGTGCTCAGGAATGCAGAGGGCTATTCTTCTGAATTAAAACTGCAATTGCATCCTACTGAGTAGATCTTAGGCTGAAATTCTCCCTGGCCTCATCTCTGCCATGCTGTATGGTAACTGCTTGGAATTCTAAACAGAGCTACTAGGCAAAGCTTTTTTTACTGATTCTTATATTTCAGGCCATTTCAGAATTTCAGTTTTAGAAAGGCTCAGAAAATCTGAGCCCCTCTGATACTTTCGAATCATCTGAAGTGGCTGTTAGAGTGAATATTGGAGTCTCTGTGATATGATGTAGAAAGGTTAATGATTTAGGCACCCCGAGTTCTGAGTTTACCAGTATCTTTCACCCCTTTGACCTGTGAGGATTTACTAGAGCTTTCAATTTTACTGTATTGTCTTAAGGCAGAAGCAAGAAAACTGAGTGGTGCTCAAATTCTCCAGTGCCTCCTCTTGTCAGAAAGGTGGAGGAGGAAGATAGACAGTCCTGACTGTGAGCCAGTTATAGATTGTAATTTACTTTAAGGGACATGCTAGTATAATGCCCTTTGGTTTTGTTCAGTAGTGGCATAGAGAACACTTACCAAAGTGTCTAATATAAAGCAAATCTGTTTGAGAGGTTAGGTGGGTTTTTGAAGGCAGGATTTATTCTTGGTGACAGTGGCCTTACTTCTGAAAGGTTTAACATCCTTTGTGAGTGGTCTGGCATAATATGTCAGTGCCAGCATCTTCAGCAGGGAGAGCTCAAAATAAGAAAGCAGGGTTTGTTCTTGCAAAGCTTGTAAGCATGTATGTGCTTGTAATCCCACTGTAAGTATCTGACTGGCTTCATATGCATTTGGTGTCAGAAGAATGAATGAAGTAATGATAACTCGAATAATAATAAACAGTTGCTCTTTTACAGATTCTTTTATCCAAATGCAGCCTGCACATAGACATATCCAAGTGTCTTCTTTCAATTTTCTTGTTACATTTATCTCCTTCCTGCTTTCCAGTGTTGAGTATTTTTATCTGCAGTATGAAAATATTTAAATCACTGTTGCAATTTGTTTTTACTGCCCGGTGTGAGCACTTATTCCAGGTGTTTATTTATCGTTGTGAAAAAGGTTCTTACTGGGATTTATTCATGTTTATGTTTAGAATGCTTCTGACACATTTCATGTCTATTGGGCCTCTTGGATGGGAGGATGTTTTACCATGTGCATCATTATCACTTCCTTCATTATTTTGTACACATTTGTTAGGTCATCCTAAATGTTTTTCGTCATCACTGAAAATAAGCTTAACACATAACAGGTGTGGAGCCAGATGGGAGAGAGAGCTTTAAAGCAAAACAGTGGTTTATCCAGTGCAGTGCAGAGCCTCTCCCATCAAACAGCGTGAGCATGTACTGGGGTTACAGCCTCCCGAGCTCCCTCCCTCTGTGAACCCTGCTCTGCAGAAAGCCTTGCTCTGGAGCTCCATGCGGTGGAAGAGAGCCACGTAGAGCAAGCCTTCCAGGTCCCAGAGCTGCAGATTGCTCTCTGGCTGTTGTCTGTAGCCCTTCACAGCCTGTTATGCTGAGATTTAATGCTGTCGCGATGCTTCGCTTCCATTTTTCCTCTCATGGACACAAGCTGTGAACAGAATAGGCAGGGAGTTACCTGAGGGCTGCTGAGCTGCCTGCGGATTTCACTGGAGTAAAGGGTGTTACAACACTGTTTAATGGATTTATAGCACCCTGCTGTCTGGTCTGTGTTTAGTAAGTGATGAGGACATAGTAGGTTGCTCTCAGTACTCACAGACCCCAGCGAGGTTCCTTCAGGACCCCTGCAGCCAGGTGAAAGTTGCAGCAGTTTCATGCCCTGCAAGCACAGCAGCCTCAGCCAGCCACGTGGCCCTGAGGGGGGCACAGGATGGCCAAGGGGCACACTTTGTGCTGCCCTTCTCAGCCTGGCCCCCCGGGCAGATGAAGATCTGACCCCAAAGGACTGAAGAAATGCATTTCAGCTCCTGTAGGACTGGGCTCCAAATCAGGAACAGCAATATAATCCTTGTTTTTTCCCTTCCTTCTCTATACTATTATTAGACCATTTCCTTTGTCCCTGTTTCTCATTTCTGTGCATTTTTAGGAGACCATTATTATATTTTCCTTTTTCTTTAATATGAATATGTCTCAAGAGCCCATTGTTGTCATTTGAAATATTTATGTAGTTTAGCATTCAGTAATTCCATTTGCTCCTTTAATTTGATCCTTTAACTTACTTCTGCTTATTTTTACACACGGTGCCTCCAAATCCTCTGCACCAGATTTGTTTATCTTTTTTAAAAGCTTTCAGCTCTCTGCTTGTAAAACTCTTTGCATTTCATTCCTTACCTAACCACAATGGCCTATGTTGCACTTTTCCCTGTTTAGATTGAAGTGGGAAGAATTTCAGCTGCACTCTTTCCAACAGTTGCTTAAACATTTCCCACTTTTCCCCTAGTAGCTTTCCACAGTTAGTAGAAATCTAATCAAAAGTACTTTCTACTCTTTTCAACGTCAGCTACTTTATTTCTCTTATGCTTTCTGGTAATGTTCTGTGCTCACCTTGAAATTTCTTAGCCATCTTATACATTCCGAGAGGCTGTTAGATGTATGTGTGTGTGTGTGTAAATACATGCGTGCATGCACACAGCTATATTTAGCTTTTCTTTCATTTCCTTCTCTTGGCTTCCAAACTGCTGGTATCCCATTGCTGTGTTTTGGGGGGTGCTTTTGTTAACCCGCTGCACTGAGATCTTGCTGCAGCAAATGTCAGTGGGAAGGAGAACCATCTGACCCGAGGCAGTGTCCTACCCCTGGGGACAGCAGACCCACGGGTATGAGTTCTGGCACAGGCCACCCCCAGATGTTCCTGTGGTGCGCAGGACAGTGAGAAAGGCGTGCTGCTAGGCGGGGGAGGGAGAGGTTGCAAGCAGAAGAAGTTGGGTTGTTTTCCCCTGAGCGGTGAGCTGCCTGTGGTGGGCTCCCAAACACCCCCCTGCCAGCTGCCACACTCTGCTCGTCCCCAGACACGCAGCCCGGCTCTCTGCGAGTCAGAAAGACCTCAGCAAGAAAACACATTTGGTGTCTTACACTAACAAGAACTGAAAAAGCATTAGCTAATCAACCCTTTCAAAATTCTTGGGCTTAATTGAACCCAGTGTGGCTCCAGTTTTGTGCTGGTTTAGATCCAGCAATTCCGCTGGCATGAAAGAGGATGAATCAGGCCCTTGAAGGACTGGTTAATGACTGGCTTGGACAGAAGGGCCAACTGGGGCAGAGGCATGGGGTGGCTCCAGTCAAGATTTTCTGCTCTTGTGCTCATTCTTCAAGGCCATGCTTCCGCATCAGGGGCGTGCAGTGGGACCTGCAGTTTGGTCAAAGCCAAGAGCTGCTGGCTAGCTCTTCAGCTGGTTTTGACTGGCTCTGGTCCCATCAAGCCAGCTTTTAATTCATGGAGCAATTCCAGTTCTCTACTTGCTGGGAGAAACCTTACCACTGGTTGTAGCTCCCAAACTTACAATATTTGTGGGTTTTTTTCTGCACCAGATAGTGATTCCAACCCAGTTTTATTTCCACATGAGTGCTTTGTTGCACTCCAACAATACTTCTCCAAAATGAGTTATTACTTGCTAATTTTGAAGTGTTGATCTGAGCGGGAGCTGGGTCTACGTGCAGCACCTCCAAACACCCTGTGAAAACCTGAGCTCAACTGCAGCAAGTGATTATGCCTGTGTCAGAAACTGGAATTAAACACTTTATGAAAAGTGGCATAGAAAGATGCTAGGACCGAGTAAATAAAGAACATGCCCAGTGCATGGACTTGGTGGAGGGAGCAGAGGCAGATTCATGCAGTGTGAATTCATTCACCCGCTGGCATAAAACCAAAGGATGCGCATTTTATTATGGGACTTTTCTGTTAAAGCAAATAATCAAAATAAGGTGGTGAAATAGTGTATGTCTAAAGAGTAAATGTACGTGTGCCACGTTTTATTTCTCATATAGCCTTTATTGCTAAGTGTTAAACGAGTGTCCTGCAGCTGAGTGGGGACTGCAGCTTCCCGAGCAAGGGACGTTTTGAAACAGCTACTCTGTGAAATGTACAATAACTACAGCATCCAGACTGATCAGGCTTGGCTTGTAATATCATCAGCAGGTATTTAAAAACCCCGATGATTTGTTTGTATATTTGAAGTTCCAGAGTTTATTTTTCCTTTTGTAAAGAGCATCGCGGCAGTAATGGTTCTTTTACACGAGAAATAATGTCAACAGAAGGCTAAAGAGCACGTGCCTGTGGAACATCTGCTCTGAGAAGCCACTTGAAAAATCACCACTCAGTAGCATGATAAGAAAACATCTGTGAGGCACTAGGAGGGATATTAGCAAGGGGAGGAGGCAGGGAAGGACGTGTGAGGTTGGAGCCAGACCAGGGACAGACACCTACCACCCGCCAGTGGCAGCTCTGCTATTTCACCACTGCATCTGTATTATGTGATGGTTTTGTTAGAGGCTGGGAAGGATGTGGCAAGGTGAAAACCGAGTAGGGTGGCCACACCTTCCAGATGTGGGGCTGAGGTCCCCAGGCTACCCAGCAGCCTGGGTGTGGAGGAGCCAGGCACTGGCCAGGCTCGGGGCAGGCACTGGGGCACTGTGCACCCTGAGGACCTGTCCAGTGTGTGCAGCCTGCTCCTTGCTTTCCTTTGTTGTGCTTGACATGCTGGATGAATCACACAAGATTTTATTAGAAAAACACTGTTCTTATTAAAATCTTACATAAACAAGCCATCTGCCTTCACACATCTATTTGAAGATTATTTTTTTTTCTTAAGGCTGGCAGTTTGATTTCAAGGCATTTATGGAACACTTCTTTGCTGGATCCTGGGAGGATGACACATAGCAGCCTCTTAACCATTACACAGACATTTGGCTTTAATTGATGTGCAGATTATGCTCCCTTTTAAAAGTGGGATAGTTAGTGTTTATTCAGTTACACCAATGCAGCTCCTCAGCAACTTTTAACAAAGAACACATACTACTGAGACATTTCCCACAACATACCATGGCCTCAAAATCCCATTGGTTTGCTATAGGATAAACAGTCAGGAATTCCTGGAAATTAAAAAAACAAAAACCACATGGACTGTAGGAGAAAATTAGATTAGTGACCCTAGGTAGAAATAAGTAAGATTTTCAGGCATCCTCTCTGTTTCCAATCTTATTTATTCCTTTTCTGGTATTAATCAACCTCTTATATTTCCCTTTGGATCTGGCTTTTTCCATTACAAATTTAAGAATACTGTAGAATGACAACTTCAATATACTACAGGTTGTATATTATTTTTCTGAATAACACGTTCAGGAATGGATGCATAATTGTAAGGAGCAGTTGTATGAGAAAGAGCTAAGTAGAGAGGTGGAAGTGCATGTCTCTGTTCAGAGAGGAGGTGACATGCTGGCAAACCGTTCACCAGTTCATTGTTTTCATCTCTCCTGAGTGCTGGTGAATGAAGTTGGTGTTTTGGAGGTGGCCTGTGAGCATTCAAGTGTTCTGAGGGTACAGCATGGCTAGAATAAGATGTGCCTTTGCAGTCCTGAAGCAATGCCAGTTCAGCTTACAGCTCTCATTGCAGAAATGGGCCCCGTGCAAAGCTCTCTGCCTCACACCTTTCTGTCAGTGCAGTCTCTTCTGCAATTTCAGCCAGATTTAGCAGTGGCCAAACAATGCTCTGTGCCAGTTTAAATAAGTTATTTTTTTTAAATACATATATAGCTCAGCTGAGCAAGCTTTTGTTTAGAGTTAGGAACATGAACAGTAAAATACAATATGGATTTCATGACCTTATCCTTACTTTTAACATTTCCTGTGTTTCTTTCCATACATTCATCTAAAATGTGGAGTGTACAGGAGTGTGTAACAGCTCCTGACACGGTGAGGAACAGATGTTCATTCAGCTTCTTAATCTGACCAAAATGTATATATTTTAGCAATAAAGGGATAAAAAAAGAAAAATGTACAAAAATAACTTAGGCTTTTTTTGGTGGCATTTTGACTGTAACTGTTAGAAAAGAGCCCTTCTGAAATGAAAACTATCCCAAAGTTTACCAAACTGTTGAAATCTAAAGAACACTCGATCAAATTTGATTTTCTCCAGACTCATTGCCTGTCCTGTGCTGATGGTGAAAATTGTCTTCATCACCTGCAATGTTCCTTAGTCTTCCTAGGGAGCAAAAGGGAGACAGAAGACTGCAGTGCTAACAAACACAGAGCATTTACTCCAATGGCCAGTAATGGCTGCACAGCCATTTACAGAAATTACACCTCCTCTGCTTAACGGAGGTTTTCCCTCTGATCACCATAATCACTTCTGCCTGTTTGAAGAAACGCATGCTTGCACAGCTTGAAACATTTAAAACCTTTCAAGTCAGGCTTTGGCACCTCTGATGGTATGTACTGTGCTTATGACAGTTAATCATGTGAACACGACTTTTTTCTCTTCCTTTTAAACTTCGTAGATTTAAGATTATCTTTTTTTTTTTCCTCATATTATTTCTTCAAAGTTCAGTTTCCACTGCATGAAGCTACTTGACCTGGAAAATAAACACTGAACTGCATACAGCACTATGAATAGCAAAAAAAAAAATCTGACCTGTGTAACTCAAAAAAGAGTCACCTAGAACAATGAGGGTGCCCGTCTCTTCTACAATCACCTCTTCTTAAGGGAGCACCAAACAGGAGTTAAGTCCCACCCTTCGCCCCTTTTTCTTCAGGCTGGACAAACCTGACCCCCTTGGTTTCTCCTTTTGCTTCACATGCTCTGGAGTGGTAATTAGGGATCATAAACAGCTTTTCTTTGCCTGAAAAGGTTGTGTAATTTACATTATTGGTCACTCACAGAATTAAAACTCATTATATATACTGAATTTCTGTCCTTAAATATGCTTTACAGTACAACTCATAATGCTGCCACCCCAGAATTTTGGCTATATAAGCTGTAAGAATAGGAAAGAAAGATAGGATGCTCCAGTTTTTAAAAGTATAAGGCTCTTGATAAGGTAATTTTGGCAAGACAACGTTCTTTCACTTCTAATTATCCTGGAGACACCAATAGTCATCTTTTCCTTTATGGCTGAAAGCATACATGGGATCTGAGTTTTGTTTTGCACATGCCATTAAAAGAACAGATCTATGATAGAGAGGTATGAATTTTAGTGAGGTGCCTGGAGTTACAGCAGGAGCGAGCTGATGGGCCCTGTTGCAAGGGAATATCCAACATGATGACATAAAAACAGCAGTCAGGTTTGTTTTAGCCCTTTCTGATGATCAGCCCTGCTTCCAAACGATCAGAAGAATGGTTTTGGCAACCAAGATGAAGTGCTTGCAAAAGTAATTACTCACAGTTCTCCAGCAGAGCTGCAATGAAGTAGAGCTGTCAGCTGAGGTGAAGTTTTCTTTGCATTCCCTTCTGAGAAGTGGAGGGCAGGGAGATCATGACAAGTGTCTGCAGCCAGCTGTCGTCCTGGATGAGAGTCTGCAAGAGTGGCTGATTTCAGAATGCTGCTCACAGAGCAGTGGCTTGTGCACTGTCCTAGTGACCACATACTGTGACACATTTCTGAATTTCTACAGGTAACTCATAACATTTACAAGGAACTGGATAAAAGAAGATCTGTTTCATCTTGTCTCATACTGACCTTGTGATTTCACCTCATTTAGCTTTTCACTTTGTTAAATATCTCACATAATATTTCAAATAGTGGGCACAAATGTACCACTTCCATTGGAGAAAGAGTAATGTCAGAGCTAGCTTGCTGATTTAATAATCTCTGGGACATAAAAGTTGTATTTCAGGGACCATATTTCCCTCTTCAGTTTCGTTTACAGTTTATGTTGTTCACACTTATTGAGTATCTTCTAGCAGTTTGGGCTGAAAATGTAGCTGAGGCTGAACTCATACGTAGTCAGCATTTCTCCATCGCACAGACATGCACTATTCATAACGTAAGTGACATTTGAGTCACACTTAACAGCCTAATTATTTTCTTGCAAGGATGTGTATTAAACTCAGCCCAGACTTAAGAGATGTTTGCTGCCTATGTACAGAAGAACAAGGCCTCCTTAGTTTTCTGTGGTGAACATTAGCCTACATTTTAAAGGGGAGTCTATTTTACAGTGCTTTACAAACCCATGAACTTAAGAAAGCACTTAGCATTTATTTTGTTTTTAATGCATGCCTGTAAGCCAATGGTGGGGTAGGTACCTCAGTATGAGCTGGCAATTCCCCTGGGGTCTGAGCTGGCTTCTGCTGTGGAGAAGGGCAGCCCTTGCTGCTGAGAGGATCCCGCTCACTCCAGGAGCCCAGGGTGCAGCTCACGTGGAGCACTCACTGCTGGAGGATCCATTTCTCCCTCCTTTCCCACTGGGGGGAGGGCTGCAGTCTCAGTATCAATGATTTTTCACACAACCAGCAATTCCAATAAAAATCCAAGTCCAGGATATATTGTCCACAAATCACCTCTTATGCATTTTTTACTAGTAGCTAGAGCTGAGAAATTCACCAGTCTTCTCCAAAGTACCTTCCCAGTGATGGGAATTTACTGGTCAGCGATGCAGACTCTTTCTGCATGCAAAGATCTTTAGCTGTGTTTCAGACCTGAAGAAGACTTTGTCTGGGAAATAACCCTCAGACAATGTGCTCTTGGCTGAATGTGTCAGCTGGCTGCTCAGCATTTCCCTGGCTAGCACAGCTTCAGGAACAAAGCAAACTCCGAGGCACTTTGGAAAGGAAAAACATCTTGACCCAAGAAAGGTATCTGATATTTTCTGTACATGGTTTTGCTAGACATGATGGTGTAGCTGGATTCATCCCTTTCAAAGTCTGGCACACCTCAGTCCCATAGCTCACTCAGAACTGAGAGAAAACTGGTAATGTACACAGCAACGGGCTGCTCTGTTTGTCCAGGCGCCCCTGCTCTGGCAGGGGGTTGGACAATGATCTTCTAGGTCCCTTCCAGCCCCTGACACTGTGATAAGTAGTATCAAATGGATATAAATCTGACTGTCCACCCTGGAAGGTGATTGAGCATTGAGGATGAAGGATTTTGATCTGTTACCTGCTGGTATGTAACTGACACTACCTTAAAGCTACCCAAAATGCCCAAGTACCCCTCCCTGTTCCCATGGAGTGGCCTGTGCATCCCTGCAGAATAGTGCCTGCTGGTTTCTGACAGGAGACAGCCCCCACCAACCATGCGGGCACTTGGCAAAGAGCACTGGCTGCTGTTTGCATTGCCAGCAGAGCCCTGAGCTCTGTGTGGGCTCAGAGCACTGTGCCAGCTCTGGGCTGGCTTTGCCACAGCTTGGGAACTCAGCCTTGTTGTTGCCTTCCAACTGGACACAAGTACCCCAACTTCATAGTGCCATACTGAATCTCTTTTCCCTGTTCTGTACTCTGGTGTGAGGCTGTCCCAGGGAAAGGCTTTCAGACAGCTGAGACTGGGCTCAGTCCCTGCTGGTTGCTCAGCAGATTAATTACCAGCAGCAGAGGCACTTTGCTGCATCTCCTGGTTGCTGCATCTTCTCTGATACACTAATAAAAAAACCCTCATATTATTCCAGGGCTTTGAGACAAGAGAATAAGGTGACGCTGTTAAAACTATTGCACATAATGATTCTTTCTGAAATGATTTTTTTTTTTAATATGAAGTTCTAGCAATTGGAAGGAAATCCTGGAGTACACAGTACTGTAGCCATGACTAATGCCTAGAGAGAAGCCTTGTCACTCTAAGCTTCATCTCCAGGCAGCAGGAAGGGATGTGGGATGGATTTGGCTGACGGGAGAAGATGTAGTTTGGTTTCAGCTATGCTTCAGTGTTTTGTAAATGTCCAGATGGGATATTTGGAACTGAAACTTTCAGTTCTACTGTAATAGGAGTTTAGCCAGAGTGAAAACTGCATCTCCAGACCCCTCTGTGTGTTCATCCCCTTCACTGCTCTGGTGCATCACCAGGCTCTTTGAAAAGCAGCCAGAGGTGCTGTCTGGAAACAGAGCAGCCTGAATCTCAGCAGCAGTCTGACATCTACCACCCCTACACACCTCTAACCTCATCTCCATTGCTCCTAGACCCTGGACTGTTTATCAGAATGCCTTTGGAATACAATTCCTTACAAAGGTACTTCTTGCTCAAGCTGCTAGAGACCTGTCTTCCAAGGGTCAGCTTCAGAGGGTGTCCAGGCTGCAGCCAGGACTGGTGTGGGCTGCTGTCTGTAGAAATACAGTACTTCTCTCCCGCCACAGGGGGTACTGTTGGCTTAATTTTGTGTGAGTCACTGCTGCTGAAATTATTAAATTAATGATTTATGCTCCTATGATACAACAATCTCTAGTGTTTAAATTGGTTACTATGTTTTGTTTACTGTTTATAACTACCACAGTTGTTTTAAATGCCACTAAAAATACTTGCCAGCTTGTATGGTTTATTTCTCTCTGCAGATTTTTACAAACCACTGATTGATATAAGGGGAAAAAGTAACCTTATAGTGATTTATGCTTGAAAAAAAACTCCCAAGAGCTATGAATTAACCACTGTTCTGCTATATAGAAATATAACACTCTGGTGACATTGAACAATGGATGTCAAAACCTACTTATTCTAGCTCTTGCTTCTGGTTTTATCATAGTGGAAAATTTGAGTGTTTTGTTTGGGTTTTTTTTTACTTTTTCTTTGAGTACTATGACTGCATCAGTTCTGGACTATGAGCTCACTAGTTTTTCCCCAGGGTTCCTCCTCATCATGCCATGTTAAGTACTTGATTCACTTAGACTAATGTTTGCAAAAGTGGAAAAAATGTCCCAGAATGTGCTGCCTGACAGAAGGTTAGCTCATTTAGCTTCTGGTGCACACAGGCAATCTGGGAGGCTGATCTGCAGCTGCAGGGAAATATCTGATAACAAAGCTGGTTACATTCTGCGCCTCTCTGTTGCTTTGAAGAAAAAAAGCACTTACCAGTCTTCACTGGAGAAAGGACAGAGCAGTGGGAAGGAAGCTGAACTGTGCAGGGCAGGGTGAGCAGCTGCCACAGTCTCTTACCCCCGCTGCAGGACTGACCACGGGCACCTCAGGGCTGGGTGAAACCCCGGGGACAGTCACACATAACATCCTGCTTCTGACAGCACATCTCAGACCTCCTTTCTGCGGCAGTAGTGCCTCCTTGCAGATGGGCTTTAACACAAGCGAGGGACAGAATCTGCCTAGTGGGACTCTCTTGTCCTCAGTGAAGTTCTCTGCTGGTGCACCGTGGGGGAGGTGGGTGGCAGGGCTGGGACAAGTCTCCACTATTGCTGCCACCCTTTCCCCGCACAGGAGTGGCAGAAATTCTGTGCACAACAGAACCGGTGCATTTGGGCTCCATGAAGCAATGCATGCACCTGGTGATCTGCACACACGCTTGCCTGGGGCTGCTGTGCATCTGGCAGCCAGAGGGCTGCCTTCTCACGGGGCTAACCTATCCAGCCAAATGGGAAAAATTATCTTTTACTGCCCACAGAACGTTTCCAGCCAGAAAGACAGGATATATTCTGGGAAACCCCAAATATTTAGTATCCCCAGCTAGTGACACAACCTGTGAATGTGTGGCCTTTCACAAAGCCATGAAATACTTTCATTATCTGACAGCATGCAAGCAAGCATGAGGTCCTAAAAGCCACAAGTGAAAAAGCCCCCAGCTCTATTCTAAATGAATGTAGGCTTAAGTTAAGTTTTAGGTATGTTTTCACATGCCTACCATGGTCTGTCTGTGCTTCCAGTCCATTCTTCTCAACAAACACTGTGGAGAGAACAAAGACATTTCATGTGGTATGGGGGAATTTCTCTGATAGCAATAGAAGTTCAGATGTGTGGGTGAATTCACAGAGGAGGGGACAGGGAAGAGTTGTCCAGAGCCCAGCTTTGAGGCACTGCACCAGTCCTGCAAACTCTTCCTAGCATAGGCCTGGGGAGGCTGCAGAGAGAGCTGTTCCTCCAGAGGTGCTTTGACATGAGGTATGCCTGAGGTGTGCTCAGCAGCCAGACTGCACTCAGATGGGGTCTGGGGTGGGATTGGCTGCCGTGGGTGGCTGCTGTTGGACCTGCAGATTGCCTGCAAGAAGGACCCAGCCCAGGGAGGTTTCACACAGCCTAAGGTGACACACACACTTTTGGTTTACTCAGACACCTTGGTGGGGGTTAAAGCTACCACTCAAAAACCCATGGATGCTGCTGTCCAGCTTCTCATAAGTGCATGCAGCACCAGAGAGAAGGGGGCAAAGGGAGTGAGTGTAATCCTCCTGCATTAGCAGGTGCCTTCTTAGCCCAAATGCACGTCCAGTCAGAGATGAGCTGCACTTTCTATGTACTTTCAGAGATATTCCTTGTGGCTTTTTCCAGGGCTGGAATGCTGTATATGTGATATTTCCCTTATTAAAGCATCCAGAAGTTGTTTTTCGAGGTGTATAAATATGGGAGTCTGCTGTCCAAGGGAGGTCATGTGCAGAAGATGTGAGAACCTGTTGGTGGAACTACCCTGCGACTTTATTTTATGTGACTTTGAGCTATATATTTCTTTTTCCTCCCAGATTATAAAATAACACTAATCTATGTGTTAATGTGTGGCCTATGAAAGGTGTGTGAGAGGTCTGCTTGGCCCTCTGAAAGGAAAAGGCTCGTCTCCTTTCATTTAGATGACTCAAAAGGTTCTCTAGGTGGAAATTAACTCATCTAGGAAAGTATCCATGGCAAAAAAAAAAAAAAAGAAAACCCATGAAAAAAAATTTCTGGCATCAGAAAACTTTTCCCTTCGTATGTTGGGATACTACAACTGTGGGAAAATAAAGAAAGGTGATAAACCTAAAGTACAAGCTATCTGGAAACAACTCTCCCCCCAGTACATATGAGCAACACCTCTGAATGGTTTTGAGAGGACCATGAAAGATCTCCAACAGGCCAAGAAAAAAGACTCTTCATTCTCTTTTATTCAGGGTCTAGGATGAAATATTTATTGAAAAATAGAAAGGATTATTTCTCCCTGTGATGTTAAAATCTTGAAGTGTGAACCTTGTGTTTCAGAAGTAGAGATTAATATTAAGCATGGATGAGTTATATCTGTTACTCAGGTAGGAGGATGGTACTTTCTGAGAAGCTGATACAGGCCACACACAGGTAGCCATGGACTAGAAGACAGCATCAGTATCTTGCAGTTTATCTGGGAAATCACTACATTAATAAGAATCAACCACAGTAAAAAGCAGTGCTTTAAATTAACTTCATTTTTTAATCTTTTTTTTGCTTTTATGATGTTTCAAATACTCCTCATTCCTCAGTAACTTCTGTCATCCAGAGTTCTGTGCATTTTTCAGCTATCAATTTGAGAAGGAAAAAATGCTGGGAGCCAGTAGCATGGTTTTAATTGGCAAAAACCACCCAAGAGCTCACATGTGCAGCTGATTCTGACCCAGATTATCTGACACCCATGAGTCAAATATACCCTGGTACAACAGCTCTGGAAATGAGAGGCCAGTTCCTTTCTCACAGCCTTGGTATGAATCAGAAATGATGATTCTGAAGGAAGAGCCATGATGGCTGTGCAAGAGCAGCACGGAGCCCAGGAGAGAAGCCAGCCGTTACTGGGATAGCATGAGCCCTCTCCAACACTGAGCCCTGGGAAGTCCAAGGCTTCTCACACACCAGTCTGCTGGTGTTCACCTTCCCCAGCCTCCATCTGCCCTCCTGCTCCTGGGAAAAAAACGGAAATAAAATAAAACCGAGTACTTTGGAACCTTGGAAAGTTCTGTTTCAGATATCATTTTATAAAAAGAAGGTTATTATTTTAACACGTGGGGTTCTTTTTTTTTTCTGAACCTGTGCCCCTGTCTCCTAAATAACTGGAGTATCATCTTGGTTCAAACTCAGATCTCAGTCCAGCAAAACCTTAAAAACCTGTTTCATTGCTTCCTTTCTCCCAGGCAAAGTGTCAGAACATACATTCACATTTCATCCAGCCCAACCAACCGCAGAGCAAGGATTTCCAATTAACAACTTGTACAGAAAATTCTCACAAAGCAAATACTTGTGCTGAGCTCCATACAGCCTGTGCTGTGTGGTGCCAAAAAGTCAACTCCCAGAATACAATGTGTTGAAGTGAAATATGAAAATCCTGCTTCTGTCTTAGTTGTCTAGTCATATACACCATATTAACATGGGATATTAAGGAAATACACACTAATGATGGGAGAATTGTAGCCAACATCTTGTTCCTGGTTGTTTTGTGGTAGTGATGGCAGGGGAGCATTAATCAAGTGTGAACTTTGATTAATAAAAACATCACTCTGGATGCAAAGCAAATAAAGCAGACGTGGCATTTGCTCTCCAGGCAGTGTAGGTAGTGGACAGATGATGCAGCTGGAGAGGGACTAGTGCTTGTTTATCTGCAGAAATAAGTGTATTAATTGCATTCAAGACTGTGAAATAATGTTTTCTGTGGGTGAAAACGATTATTCTTTCAGCAGGTATCATTCCTCTTTGCCCTTTTCAGCTTCCTCCAACATGTGTGTCCATGTTGTTATGGTCTTTCCAGATACAGACACAAGTGCTGAGGATTTCTAATCCAGTAAAGAGAAGCCAGAAGGTCAGGCAGGCTGTCTTGCTTCCCCATGCTGGTTTTCTCCCTTCTCTTCAGCGTGTGTGCACGTGTGGATGGAGGAGGGAGGAATGTTCAGGTACACAGACAGGTCTGTGGGTCAGTGCTCCTCCTGGCAGCTCCAGAGGGCACACTGCAGTCATCTTCCCAAAAGTCCAGAGCAACCTGAGCATGTAATTCAAGATGTCTCTGCTAGAGATGCAGCCAGACAAGGCTCTGGGCTTGGGAACAGCCCCTTTACATTCCATATCTGTTCACAGTAGTAGTGGAAAGTGCAGGAAAGCAACAGCAACTCCAGCTCTGCTTCTCAAGTGTTTCATTTTTCCATATCCAACCTCAGAGTCTTCCATTACAGAGAGCAGTAATAGGCTTTGTGGCCTATTTTATCCACAGAAAAGTGCAGAAGATTGAGAGTCACACAGAGCTGGAACTGGATTTTTCCATGGATCTCCCACTGTACATGGTGGGAAGACCACATGAAAACCTTTATTGCAAAAGTTTCTCCGAGGGGTTTGTGTTGTAGCAATTCCAGAAAAGCTCAGAAAATTAGCTGTACTGGTTGCACCCCCTCAGGAGACTTTGCCTGTGTGAGGACATTTTATTTGCTAATTAGACAGTCTTTTCTGCCATGGATTCTTAATGACACTGGTGTCTGTGCTGAAGGCCCCATTCAGGACTTATCTGGAGGATTTCAGTGATGTGCAAAGCCTTAGGCAAATGTCACCTAAAGCCCATGGGGTAGGAGATGTGTTCCCTCATACCCACTGCATTAACTCTTTTCATGAGCTGTGAGATGTATCTGTGGAGTCTGAACACAAGAATCTGTCATCTGGTTTTATTTTGTTGTTCTTGAGAATGCTAAGTTGATTCAGCAAGGTCATGCATGGTCTAAATATACGCCAGTAATTTTTTTGTTGTTGTGAAAAACAGCTTTATATTTATGACTATGAACAATAATCTAGTTTAAGCTCAGTTTTCTAGTTCTGCATGCTATTTTGCAAGTGAATACCCTGTTACAAACACTGAGCTTTTAGACCAACCTTGAAGTTGGCATGAAAATGTGTGTACTGTACTATCAGCTTTCTGATGTTAGCAGAGCAAATATGTTCCCTCTTCTTAACCCTGCAGTGGCCTTACCTGCAAGTTACAGTCCTTGTGCATCCTTTCTGGACCCTGCCCTGCTGCTGGTGACACGCTAGACAGCTCTCCCAGAGCAAGTGTTCTTCTTTGGGTTCTCTTTTTGCTGCCCTCAGACAAAGCTTGAGAGAGCAGCACCTTGCAGATACAGTTCCTTTGCATTTGCAAAGCTCCTTGAAAGCCTTGAGCAAACATGTAAAAGTTACTGTGTAGAAATTAATGGTTTTGATCTAAGTCTCAGTAGTACAAATCTGGAATTACTTCAGTGACCACATGTCTGAATATGCATATTTCTTTTCAGAACTTGGTTATAGTTCAATGTACCGTGCCCATATACCCAACAGAAAGCTTTTCCAGCGAGGTGTGGCAGCTGTTTCACACTGCATAGGAAAGCACAATTCAGGAGACCTCTGCTCTCAAACCAATTTTCCAACAGTGAAAAAAACACATAATTACTGGAAACTGCATTTGTCCTGCTCAGCAGGTTTAACAGCAACACTGTTGAGAAAGTGTCAGGGACTGATCTCCATTTTTGGGATGTAGATTTATGTTGCTTCCAAAATGTTATACTTCCCCAAATAGAGGGCCTTATAATTCATCACTAGTTTGATACTAATTTGGGCTTTGATGAGTGATATTTTACATTAGTCTACAGAAGCATATAATGTATTAGAAGCTGGTATTTTCACCATTAGCATATCTGAAGGATGGAGAGCACAAGGGGTTTTCTATATGTCAGTGTACCCCTGCCTTTCTTACAAGGCCCTGGCAGTTTATTGCTTCTGTCAAATGCAGGCTGTGTGATCCTCTACCTGTAGTGTTGTGAGCAGACTGTAAAACCAGAGTGATTTCCCTCCTTCCCCTCTTGCACACACGCTGTGCCAGATGTTTTAATGTGGTTGTTATTATAATTTATTATTGTTATTAGAAATTATTGTTATTGTTATCTTTATTATTATTATTCTTTTACAACAGCAATTTTCTCTGACTCAGATATGCAGAGACCTCTGTGTCACTGCTATAGTTCATGGCCAGTCAACGGCACTTGGAAAGTCGTTTCCATCTGGAAACTCTTTGCTGTCATATGGGAAATGCATTGGTGATGTCAGCCTTGTGCTTAATGGAAAGAGATCCGCAGCACTTGAATTGTCATTGCTCAGCCAAAAAGTGGCCAAGAACTGAATGTGCGTGAAGCGCGAAATACTTTTTCAGCCACCAAGAAGATCACTTCATCCTAGGGCTGAAGCTCATTGGCAGCAACGGGCACTGCTCATCCTGTTCTTGATCTATGGATAAGTGAAGTGCTTCTCTTTCCAGACTCCCCTTCTAAGACGTTTCCTGAGCACTAAAAATGTTTCAAAAATGTGAAAATTCCGAAGTGCACTGGGTGCCTCCAGCCAGATTTCTAAACTGGGCAGGAGAGTGAGAGGAAATGGTCACATATTTCTGCAGCATTTACACTCTTTGTGCTTCTGCTGGCACACACGGTTCTGAGCCTGCAGAGACAGAACACATGGGAGCCCAGAGCTGCCCTGTGCGTGAGAGCAGAGGAGTCCTGATGGTCGGGTCTGCAGCATAGGTGCCCCGGGGCTGAACTGCTGTGAAGTTCGGGGGGACTGGGGAAGATCAGCAGGTTGGTGTCCCCACTGGCAGGACAGGCAGGACTCTGCGGGGAGCCCAGTGCCAGCTGGCCAGCCTGTGGGACAGGGGACGTGAGGGTTCTCCTGGAGGATGCTGGCCTGTTCGTGTCTGGGGGAAGGAGAGCCAGAGCAGGTTGGATGGGAAGCCCCAGGCAACTTGACACTGTTGCTTAGCAGAACTCTTAGGAAACACTTTTGTTTGTTTGCTTGTCTTAAACTTTCACACAAGCACCCTCAGTCCCTTTGAAACTTGTTTAGAAATGAATGAAACGCAGCATTAAGCAGCTGATACATAAATCAAACCATTACTGTAACTGAGGAATGATCAGTAGAGACAAACAGTCTCTCTTTAGTTTGTTACTAGCCTGGAAAAAGCATTAATTAGCACTAATGAATCACCAGAGCTATGACTGAGCCAGGTTTCCAGCATTGCCAAAACACAAGCATGATTCAATTAATGCTGAAGGTTTTAGTGCATGTGTTTTTATGGAACAGTCTTTTGACACTAGTGTCTTTTTAATAATCCTTCCCAGAGCTCTTCCAATATTATTGCGTGCAGACTGAGCTTCCCAATTTACTGTGAACAATAAAGAGTTAGCAATGCATTTGTGACCTCCTTTTGGATGAAAGGGTACTCATCTGGGTAATGTAATTATTATGTAAATTACTTAAAGTTAATGGTATTTTCTATTTGTGCGGGATTTACTGCTGTCAGAGTTGATGACTGACTAGCACTAGAGCTTAGATATTGGCAGAATAGCTAACATGTTATTTAATTTAAAGATTCCGAGAAACTGCTCCTAGTGTGTAAACAAAATCTTATCAAGCGACCTCCACAACAGCTTGTGTTTGTGTTGGTAATCTGCAGTTCAGAGACAGGGGCCAAGCTGTGCAATCTGACTCAAGAGGGGATAATGTGGAATTACGCTGAGGAGCTGTGAGAGACCATCTATTGTTCTTGCCTGGTGTCCTCAGAGTCGAGGGAAAGATAGTGCAGCCTCTGGTCACAAACAGCTTCGTGCTCTTCAGGCAGTCTGAGCGCAAACCAGAGGAGGCAGAAGCTGCCGAACCTGAAGCTCTGAGTGGCACAGTCTGCAGCTGCTGCTTCATCCCCACCCTGGGCTGGCTTGTTCCCAAACATCAGGGTGAAGAGATTTGCTATCTGTGATCCATGAAACCAAAGGCAGATGAAAGGCTGCCTGGTTAAAGGTGACTGAGGAAGAAAGTGTATTGTGATAAGTGTGCATGAACCTGAGCTTATGCCGAGCCAGTATTCACCAAACGTGCACTACCAGTGCCTGGGATACTTTCCCCTGCCACTCTTCCTTGTCACATCTCCCAGCCCCCTCCGCTGTTAGCTGAAGCTGCTCCCCAGCAGGTGGCTGGAAGGTCACCCACAGGACTGCATGGGCAAAGGGAGCTCTGACCAGGGAAAGAGGCAGCTCTGGCAACTCAGGAGCTCTGCATTTTCCCCTAGTCAGCAACCTGAATGCACTGCTGAGGAGACTCTGCATTTGCTATGGAAGCCCTTGACACGGATATTAAGACCACGAACTGATGACACACTGATAAGAGGATGTGGAAGCAGAATTCCCATGGGCAGAGGATGTCTATACCAGAAGCATTAAATTTCTCCATCCTTCATCTGCTTGAATTCCGAAGAGTTAAGTAAAGCAGAGTAGCTGTAAGCAAAATCGTATTGGCAGCACTGCACACACCCAGCAAGGTTCCACGTCCCAGATGGCCATCAGCTCTGCCCGTTTCCAGCATTGTCTTGGGTTTTCAGCCATCTACTCATCTTCTCTTCTCTGCTGCCAAGGCTGCCTGCTGAAAGTCTTTCTTCTTAGGAAAGGCCCAGCAATCACTCAGTGAGAGTACACGAAGCTGTCAGCTCCTCCTATACCACTAACACTGGCCTTGTTGTAATCTTTTCCACTATAAGCCAAAATTTCTCAGCACTTATAACCCAGATGTACACATTCATTTTGGTCTGAAACCTAAAACAGAAGGGATTAGGCCACCCAGCTCAGAACTAAGGACAAACTTCCCCATCTATGTGTTGTCCCTACGAGAGAAATATAGGTCTCAGTTCCAGCTGGGAACATTTATGACATTTGGTATGTCTGCACATTCCCACTGCAAGGGACAGATTGTCAGATTCTGCTTTTAGTTACATACATGCAGCCCAAGTGAAATCAGTAAATGATCACATCAGCAGCCTCTCCACTGAAATCTAGGTCTTTTATAAGCTCCAATAACAGATATTTTTCTTTCCCCATCTACTATCACATAAATAAAATAGGACATTAAACTTTAAAAGATAACAAAATAAATGTATAAACACAATAAAAACCAAGAAAACATCAAACTCTTAAAACAAGGAACTGGATGCCTTCCAGTAAAACCTGTTGGCATCCATGTGGTCTATTTGTCTCATAGCTTTAATTGCATTTAAATGTTGAATTTGAGATACTACATGTGAGGCTGAAACCTGAGAAGATGCCAAACTTGGTAAACAGAATAAGTTTTACTAAAGCAGTGATTTACAGAGTCACTCCAAGTCTAGCTAAAGGTCCCTGTGCAGTAATTTCACAGGGCCTACTGTTTTCTCCAAGTTCATCCTCTCTCTGACCCACAGGTAACTCCCCAGCCCGTGCAGATGGTTACAGACCTGGGTAGTTTCCACTTTCCACTTGGACTGTGGCACTGCCGATTAGCACAGGTTGTTTCATTGTGCTCCTGGGAATCAAGGCAGAGGACAACTCTACAGCTACCAGCAGTGATGTTTTCTCTAAAACCCCAGTTCCCGTTACATCCCGGGCTGCAGCTAGCAGTGCTCAGAACAGAGAGCTCTTAGTGACAGGAAAATGCACCATGCAGCATCCCAGAGCTTCCTCTTACCTGCAGCCCCTGAGGGCTACACCATGCAGCATCCCAGAGCTTCCTCTTACCTGCAGCTCCTGAGGGCTACACTGAGGACTCCTCTTGTTCTCCACATGCTCACTGATTGTCTGGCTCATCAGAGTAACCCCCAGGCAATACTTGTGTGGTTGCACTACGTTAGTAATCAACAGTTTGACTCGGGGGCAATTATCCCTAACCCTGTCCCAGCAGAGAATGGCAACAGCAAGATGCTGTTTAGGGTACTAAGCAGCTTTTTTAAGACCATGATACTCAAGACAGAAAAACATTGACTTGAAAAAGCACAGCACTGGCTCTAAACAGAGGAGACTCACCGCAGCACAAGCACAGGTCCGTTTGTGTTTTGTCATGGTTTAAGGGCTGTCTAACAGGTAACATTATCTGTTAGAAGGCCAGGTAAATTCAATATGATCAATCTAAATGCAGCAGCAGATGCTAGCCAATGACTTTGTACTTATTTATGCTAACTTAAACATTTTGCAGATAAATCTTTAGGAAATATTGATTTACAAGTACTTAAAATCTTCACTGATCACAGAAATTATCTCAGTGGAAATGTGTGGCTTGTTGAGATTAAAATACTTTTCTTCTTGAATGGAAATACCACCCCAGGAAAAGCAACATGCTAACAAGCCTTTCTACCATGGATTTTAGTTGCATTCTGTGTCCTGTATCCAGGTGCCATGAGACTCATGGAAATAGCATCTGAAAGACAGCCCTTTTCACAAATGTGTGTGCAAAATGTAAGGACAGTAATTCTGCTTTCCCAACTCACCTTCTAGGAAGGTCCAGGCTGTGCTCAGTTATGGTAAGCACAGGTTGTATGAAATGGCTAAAGCCAGTGCCTGTCATTTTCCCTCTGTCTCGTTGATGTCAGGGCACCAGGGCTGGCTGTTGCAGTCGTGTCTACTGAACAGTGAGCTTTCTGAGTCTCAACACGAGGAAAAATGCACCATAAAATTTTTACATATGCTAACTGACTATAAATGCAATTGAGTATGTGGGACTTCCTCCAGCTTTGTTCTTTGGTGAGTTGCTATTAGCTTACATTTGAAATCTCTGTTGGCCACACATTTCACATTGTTCTTCCAAATGTAATCATTTCTTTCTTTTATCTGATCTCCGACAGCCTCTCTGTTTTCATCAATATTTGACAGCAATTCCCAGAGATACAATATAGTCCACTCTAATATCCTCGTGCATACTCTCTTCTCCCTTTGAAATCCAATACCTCAGCAGTGAAATAATTTATTGCGCCTTATTTAGTACTTTATTTTTTGCATGTGTTTTGATACTGTCCTTTTGAAACTAAAGTCATTTGGAAATTTAAACCAACTGTTCTCAAAAAGTAGTTATGAAATATTGTTCAGTCTCACCCCTTTTCAGAGCTGTAGAGTTTATCTTGTTTTCATGCATTGCTTAAATATTTCTTTTCATAAATTACCCCCCAAACAATAATTTTATCAGAATGCATAAAATCCAATTTACACCACCACTGCTATCCAGGAATCAGCCGACCTTTTAGACTGAAGTACCACAGTACTGAATTTGTTTTATGTGGCATTTTCTAGCAAAAAACCCACTAACCAAACAACCAAAAAACAAAACAAACAAACAAACAAAATCTGAAAACCCCGAAAACATAACAAAAACCACAACAAGCAACCAAAATCAAAACAAAAACCAAACCAACATATGTAAAAAAGATAAATTAGTTTTCTGAATGAGCATGAATAGCAGAATTATTCCTGAATGTACAGGTTGAACAGTGAAGATGATAACATTTCAAGCCATCTCCAGAGAAGTGGGGGGTTTTCCATGCTGGTCTGAAAGACAGGCATCTCTGGAGACACTTAAGACCCGCCTGGATCTGTTCCTGGGCGACTTGGCCTAGGTGATCCTGCTCAGGCAGGGGGGTTGGACTAGATGATCTTCTAGGTCCCTTCCAGCCCCTAATATCTGTGATTCTGTGTTTCTGTGATTCTGTGAAATGCTATCTCACAGCTTCTGTACAATGATAACATGGTGAAAATACTTGATGAAAAAGTAGAGTAAGTCCTTAGGATTAAAATACAGGAATCTGGATCATATTCTTTGTAGTGAATGCAAAGAGGCACTTATATCTGAGATAATGCAAGTTGTAAATTTATTATGGTTTAATTCCTAATAGGCTTATATACTTAAATAATGGTAGATTGTGTTTCCTATTATAGTGTAGTGAGAAAATGAGCTATAACTGGTGCTACAATGATTGAAAAATGCACTTTTCAATTGTGAAGGAATGTATTCAAGGCTCCTGCTGTCTGTAAGTGTAGCTCTTCCCCACGTGCCCCCTCACCAAACCTGGCTAAGTATTAGTTAGAAATGAGAGGGTGTCTGCGGGGGTACCCATCACCTGTTTAGGATGGAGGGGGCACCAGTGATCTGAGCTGTGGCATTCTGGTGCTTTCCTCCCATCAACACTGAGCAGTCACTCCTGTGGCATCCCGTGCTGCATGACCACTGGTGCAGGGTTTGTCTGGACTTGCTACTGGGAACTAATTCCTTTCACCATGGCTTCTCCCAGGCAGAGACCAGTAAACACTCCTGGAGCAGAATTCCTGCTCAGGTTCCGGAGCAGCTCCCTCAAGGTGGAGGAAAGTTTTGGTTCTAAGTATTCAAAGAGCTTCATGAAGTTTTAACTTCTGTAATCATTCCTCTTATGGAGGAACATGACTTGAGAATTGAATGATCAATTCATATGTCCAAGTACTGTTGAATTGGACTAAAATTCCTAGTGTAAGTGCAGAAGGAAGCAAGAGTGTGTGCAAAATTTACATCTGGACCTAGTCCAAGAGGTATCTGCCTTCCCTCCCCACACACAGTATCTGGGGAGAAGAGAAGGGGTGAGAGGGGCTGATTTATTTATATTCTCCATTCTTTCCACTCTTCTTTGGTTCCCTTTTTCTTGTGCTCTTTTATCTAGTGAACATTTTATTGGCCCTCTTAAACATTTCAGGGTTTGGGGCAGTCCCTTCTTGCTTGATTGAATCAACATTCATGGAAGTTACTATTTGGGTTTAGTGTTGCATAGAAATATTCATAATTTTGCAAGGAAGCAAATTAATTTGTGCAATTCCCAAACAGATGAGTCTTGATATAAATTAACAGTTTGAGGACTGAATATAGGGTGTCGGGGTAATGGAAAATAAAGTGCTAAATGAGAGAAGAAATGAAATCTGGACTGAAGCTGACAGTACTGTCAGAACCAGTGGGATTGCTCATGAGAAGAGACAAGTATAAAGAGTCTTCTAAGCATGTTTTGCAAAAATTATTCATCTGTATTTGCTGGACTATTCAGAATGAAGTAATGTAAAAGTGATTGAAAATGAAAGAATAAACATTCAAAATCCAAAAGTACATTTTGAGCACCTTAGATAAATTCTAATTTGAGCTTGGAGTTTTTTCATCCTGTCTGTATCAGAGTGGATTTACCCACCCTTAATTTGCATCACATGTTGCTGATTGTGTGCAGTGGAAATTCTGATCTGAATTACATGTTGCATAACCCAATTGCCATAAACAAAGTCTGGAAAAAATGTAGAATCTCTAAAAAAAGGGGGTTTTATTCAATCAGGGTTTTAATGTTAACTATTCAATATTGAAGAAATAGCCATCATCATGGCACAGTTCAGTTTGGTGTTTCATATGGACATTCAGTTAGTGATGTATTTCCTCCTACAATGGAAGGCTTCTCTAGCACTAAATTTGAGACCTTGAGCTTATATATTGTCATTCTTTTAATTAATTCACCAGTTTCAAAGGTCATAGTAAGATCAAAAACTTTTAAAAACCATTATTTTGGGTTTTTTTTAGCTCATACTCTGACACTAATCTATTTACAACATCTTTGTGGGATTGAAATACTGCACATCTCTATAAAAATATTGAATCTTTTTGCTGTTGCTTGATTCCCAAAGAGGACTGCATGTGAAGAGATGTAAACACAGGAAGAAAAATTGTTCCAAAGATACTAAAACAATTTCTTTCCTCGTGGTAATGGTGTCAGGCAGTAAAGCACTAGGCATGAGCTTTCTGCTTTGTTTACATAGAAGATAATTAAAGAAACACAAAGCCCATTTCTGTGTGTTCTTGTCTATATGTATATGAATTTATAGGACTATAATCCCTCACTTGCCTGCCTTATGGTACTTAACATGGAGTATATTTCAGTTTCACACTATGCTGTGAATGAATTAATTGTCAAAAGGGGTTTTGTTGTGTTATAAGGTGAAGGTCTATCATTTTCTTCTGGATGCTCAATTAATGCCAAGACAAATTCATGTTGTGAAGTCCTTCTAGACCTCACATTTTTGCTCTGTACTGGGATGCAAAGTCATGCTGAACATCTTTTCCTAAGAAAATCTTATGTAAGAAAAAATGTCATGCTCATAGTAAATACAATATTTTGGTTCTTCTGTGATATTCCCCCCACCCCCCCTATTCTACAGTAAGTAGAACCATAACTATTTCAAGCTTTATGTAGACCTGAGAAATGCTTAAACTACATAAAATAAGTAGGGACATTTTAAATATTTAAATAGATGAGAATTAAAAAAAAAAATAGAGACACTAATAGGACTGTTCTGTGTATATCATGGGAAGCAAGGAGATAAAAAAGGGAATATGGGCATCTGCAAAAAACGTAGACAGGAGAAAAACGAGTCTTATGGAGAAGGTTTTCATTCAGCATTAGTCACTTACAAAGAACTGTTTCTCTGCCAAAGCAGTTTACATATGTTTCCCAGACCTTATGAAAGGCACACTCTTACCTCCACCAGTTTCTCAGGAAATAAGGCATTCAAGGTCTGCTTCTAGAGATTATCAGGGCTCTCTAACTGAGGTGTTGAAGATAAATGTGCTCAAGTCAGCTGCAAGCACCTCAGAAGACTTTCCATGGCCCAGTACAAGCGCTGAGCCCAGAGCTGGCACAACTGGCACTGTTGTGGGTACTGCTGATTTGCAGCACATGGGCTTTTGACTTCTTGATGCCTGGTGAGCAGACTTGTTAAACACAGCCTTTGGTAAAAACTAACAGTTGACACCATGATCTAAGTATTTAGAAAATGATGGAATAAAAGCATCCAAAGGTTCGAAATGTCTCAACGTATTGAACCTGCTCCCTGCGAAGGGACGTCCAGTCTTGTGCAAGTCTTTATTTCAGCCTCAGCAAAACACCAGAGAGAAAACCAAAACAAAATCAAATCCACAGCCAGGTCTGCTTCAGCACAGTCTTTATTTATGGGATCTCATGAATAAAAGAACAAAAGCATCCTCTTCACTATTTCTTGAAACATGATGTGTTTCCTTTAAATGGATTGAAAAATTAAACTTCTAATGTATCTGTCTAACAAATAAAGTGGAGCTTCCTGACCTGTCCATTGCAAAGTGCCAGTCTTGCACACATCATCCATCACATGAACAAACTGACTCTGGTTTCTGAGCAGTTTGGATATCTGCCTTAACCTTTTTGTGGAGTGCAATGTTGGCTTTTTATCCACAATAGGAACAGGCATTGGTATAAAACATGACTGGGGCAGAATTTTAGTTGTACAGTCCTGCAGGTCACCTGCCCCTGGAACTGTGATGTGTGAGCACTGCAGTCCTCACCTGAGGACCTGAGCAAGTGTCTCTGCCTGGCCACACAGTGCACAACAGCCCCATCCAAGGCACCTTGTCAGCTGTGCATCAAGCCTTTGGATGCAGTGAGGGCTGTCTCCATGGCAGCCAGCTTAGTGAGTGCATCAGAGATACACCTCAGCCTGTATCCCAACCGAGAGCTCACCGGAGAGGGCCTGGCAGCTGACTGCCCAGCTCTCCAGAGCCCTGCCACGTGCAGCTCAGCAGAAGCCTGGTCATGCCTACAGCAGGCTGTGCTGGTGCAGGAGCATGTCACTACCAAGCAGGGTTGGGCTGGCAAAGGAAAGCCCAAAGAAAAGCAGAAAAGTCTGCACTGCAGGGCTCCTCAGCACCTTGCTCAGCTTTGTTCCTACATGATCAGAGATATAACAATGCCTCAGGAAAACAAGATTTGCTCTGACTTCTTTTTTCCCTCTTTTTCTAAGGAAACAGCAAAGGACATTTTAGAGATATATAACCTTTCCTAGCTGCTCACAGAGGAAATGATTCCTAAGGATCCCTTATCTTAGAATTAAATAGGTGATGATGGGAGAGAAACAGAACAGCTGTTTAGAAGCTGTCTTGAAAGAAAACAGAAAGGATTGTATTGTTCGATGCAGTCCTGCTGCTTAAAAAAACCTTTTATAGGCAATTAAAAAGTGAAGTAATTATAATAGTCTCACAAAATCCTTCCTTATCTTTGCTCCCTGACTTTACCTATCATTGCAGGAAGACTAGTTCACAGCTTGACTGTATCTTTGGTTGCAGCATATGAATCACTATTCTCCAAAGAGGTATTATTTACTTAAAAGTGATTAAAAGGGATAAGAAGGGTCAGGGTGTTCCACTTTGTGCAGTTAGATGAACTAACTTGATGATAGGCATAATGCAATGGGTCTGGGAGAGCTGTACTATGTGCCAAAATGATTCCATGCATTATCAGATCTTACCTACCCTTGTTTAAACTAAACAAAATTGTCAGCTACTCAGTTACATTTTCCATATGGTGCAGTATCTTCAGAGCAGCAACTTGAATCAGTCTTTTGTGAAGAAATATTTTGAGTTATTTTCCTGCTATTCACATTTCTTTCAACAGTGAATATTGAGAGCAGTAATGAAAAAAAAAATCAACCTAAGGAGACTGTGTGCTTTAATTAGTCTGTTCTTGTAGCTATTGTTATTATTAATGGCAGATCCATGTGATATCCCGTGGAAAAATAAAACAACTTGAAAGACCATTTCATTCTAAGAAGGCAAACAAATTACATCATTTCATTCAGAAAGAAGAAAATGGATGGACCTGTTTCTCTGCTCACCCATGTCATTTTTCTACCAGTGTAACATAGCTGATGTTAGCAGAACATTCCCTAATTCACACCAGGATGAAGAACAGAACAGGGGAACAGACACAGGGTGTGTATTTAAGCAAGTCTTTCAACATCAATTCTGAGCTGGGAGGGTGATCAGAGTTTGGAAGCCAACTCTGGAAGCCTTTCTAAGGACACTCAGTGTGAGTGCATTTGCTCAGCCCATGTAGGGTGGCTCTTTGCTGGAAGAAAGACAGGGCAGAAAGAAATAGAAGAAGGGTGAAAAAAAGTTTAGATCTAGAAGGGCTGGAATGTGAAACACATGTCACAGGAAGACACAGTGGGATGATGGACTAGATGAGCAACAAAGGAAGGAACATAAGAAATAGTGAGTAGGGGGCCCATGTTTTTGGTTGGCGTGAGCTTACTCTTTATTCTCTTCCTTCCAGCCTCCTTCCCAGACTCTGCAGGACAATATCCTGATTTCAGTACAACTCCTCAAAAACCTGGAAGCATCACTGGAAAACCAGGTCATTTTATCCATTCACATGGGAACTGGCTGAAATAAAATGTACAGCAAGCCATTCTCCAATGACTTGTGATGTGAGAACAGGGAGTATGGGGAATGGGCAATAGTGATGGATTCATTCCTTGGCAGATCTTCTTGGCCATTTCCTTCTACACTCTACAGCCCCGGGGAATTTGACAGCTCAGCTACTCCAAGCCTCTGGAAGTTTTGTTGGAGCAGAAAAATTTACGTCAATTTCTGTTCTTTGCTACATCAACAACTGTATGTGTGTTAATGTATAGCTAAATTTGATCCAGAGAGTCATCATCTATTAAATTATCTCCTCAAAATGCTTTTATTCTCAGGGTTTTTTAAGATGTTGTTTGCTAATTCCATGGTGATTCCCATTCATTAACTTGTTTTAATACATTTTTCCTCTCTATCCGTATTTTAATATCAGAACCCATTCATCACATCTGTAGGTTCCTCCCAGTCTCTGCCAGGTCACCAAGGAAATCCTTCTCTTTAGGTTTGGCCACCCACAGTGTGAGAACTTCACCTACCAATTAGGCCAGAAACATAAATGCTGTTTGAATGGATCATTTCCTTCAACTGCAAAGAGTTTCTCTTGTGCAATTAACAGTACAGGAAACAGGTTTGCGTTGATATGGTTATTTATTATTTCCTATTAGTGAGCAGCATATCCTCTGATAACTTTCATCATTTGTAGGTCGAGTGTAAACTTCATCAGAATGCACGTCACAGCCTTCAGTTTGGGGCTGAAATGCCAAGTACAAAATTAGTTTGAAGTCAGACGTCCTTGCCTCCAAAGCACCTTTGGCACCATGTTTGCCTGTGCTATAACAGTCTTTCTTTACTTATAAAATAAAAGCAGAAACGCATTTATCTTGTGTTTCTGTTTGAGTTGTCCTAAGCAGAGATACACAGTAATAAAAGCAGTCCTGTGCCACCGTGCTTTGCCAGAGGGATGGCCACAAGGAAGGAGGCCAGGGCACATCCCTTCAAACACAAGGCTAATTACCACCCATATTATGCTAATACTGGATTATACTGAAGTCTCTATACCAATTAAGTATTTAGGTCAGGTGAGGACAGGATTCATCACAAAGCAGACTTGGACATTTTGGACTCCCTGCAGTGGAGCACTATGTGCTTATGAATTACCCATTTCTTTGGGAGGGAGAAACAGCTACAAAATGAGGAAAAGTGCAGGGACATGATATTGTGGTAGGGCCAAACAGGAAGAAATTGAGGTGTGGGTTATGTTTCAAAATGATAAAAGAGAAAATAGGCTGTTTTCCTGGAATTTTCAGGGACTTATTTTTATTTTGGAAAATTGTAATTAAAGTTACACACATCAGATGTTTGTGGTCAATGAATTCAGCACTCTATCTTCAGAGTAAATCTCTGGATTCCTCTTCTATACAAGAAGGCTGGAATAGAGTTTCTTGGAAACGCTTTAAAAAATAACTCTATTTTCTCAATATTTTCTGCTGAAAAGCCTCCATTTTTTCATCTAGCTCTTCTCCTGCTCAGTTTTGTGGAGGGGAACTCCTCACCCTTGGATTAATTTCACTTTGGGTTCGAAGATGTGTCCATTCTAGTGGGCCTGGTTCACAGAAATTTAAAGCAGCCTGTTTTATATTGAACTCTGGGCTGAGCTCTGGGGCTCACATGTGAATTGACTGCATCCTTCTCCTGCACACAGATACAGTCACTTAACACTTTTTATAGACCACTTCTCCCAGCCCTTCTTCATTACTGTTAATTTTCTCTGAACTCTGAACACAACAATGTCAAGAGCTGACTGTAGTGTACTAGGTATTATGCCATTATCAGTACTTTGCCATTTAAAGAAAGAAAGTTTCCTTTTTTTTGGCCTGTGACATGAATTGTCTGTAAATGCATCCCATATTTGCATGAGGCTTTTTGTCATTTCAGCAGATGGAAATTTCATATCTAATTTAATGTCCATTAGGTCTCTTTCAGTACCATTGCTTTCCAAATATCTCTTTCCTATGAAATTAGTATTACCCCCCAGCTATTTAATTCTCAATCCCTTCCTCCACTTCAAGGCCCTCAAACCAACCCTGGAATGAAATACATGAACCCTAAATGTGCACATTCAGTGCTGTGTGTTCCTGGTGTGTGTGCTGGAGCCACGGATGGCTTGCGAGAGCAGATTGTGCTGGGATAAACAGTGGATAAACAGGAGGTCTGCTGCAACCCATGATTTCCTACTGACAAAAGGCGGGGGAGGATCATGTCAGGACCAACGCTGGCTGTGCTCGGGGTGAGGAGCAGCAGGGACCCCGTTCTGCTTCTCGCAGGGGCTACCAGCCACAACAAAAAAGCCATCTAAAGCTGCTCCAGGCTTCACTGCTCTGGCCAAGGTGGAAGCAGATTTTTTCCACTTCCTTGCATAGCATAACCACTCCATTAAATTGCTAATCCGCCCCTTAATGCCGCAGATGACAGAGGAGGCCTTTGAAACTTCACTGAACAAATGATTTCAGCACGCAGTGAACTCTGTGCACATGCGGCCTCCTCTCCCCACTGGTGAAATCATGAGCTAGCCTCTGCCTCAATGTCCTGCCGAATCCCAGGCCAGTGTGCAGTCTGCCAGCAGGAGCTTGCTGGAGGCCGATTTGTTTTGTGCAGATGCATTTTTAATTCCCCCTGCCTGCCCCTCATGAAGCTGCTGTTTCCCAGAGAGGGCTCAGGGCTGCCCAGAGTGCGCTGGCTCACCTTGCCGCCCGCCCAGGGCGCAGCGGGAGGCGGGAAACCGCTCACCTCAGCCTCGCGCCCTCAGCGCGCCCTCAGCGCGCAGTGCACCACACTTGTCCTGTACGGGTGAGAGTTTTGTGCCACACTTGTCCTGTACAGGTGAGAGTTTTATACCCAACTTGGTCTGTACAGATGATAGATGAAGGGCTGAAACACCTCTGCTATGAGGACAGGCTGAAGGAGCTGGGGTTGTTCAGCCTGGAGAAGGGAAGGCTCTGGAGAGACCTTAGAGCACCTTCCTGAGGGGGCTCCAGGAAGGCTGGAGAGGGGCTGTTTCCAAGGGCCTCTAGTGAAAGGACGAGGGGTAATGGGTTTAAATTAGAGAATAGGAGATCTAGACTGGATATCAGGAAGAAGTTCTTGACCTTGAGGGTGGTGGATCAGTGGAACAGGCTCCCCAGGGAGATGGTTGAAGCCCCATCCCTGGAGCTATTCCAGGTGAGGTTGGCCAAGGCTCTGAGCAGCCTGGTCTAGTTGAGGGTGTCCCTGCTCCCTGCAGGGGGGCTGCACTAGATGACCTTTGGAGGCCACTTACAGCCCTAACCACTCTGATTCTATAGTGAACAAGGAAGGGGAGAAATTAATGTTACCAGGCACTGGAGGAGTGAAAGATCCTGTTGAATAAGAGTCTGTAAGTCACACTCAAGATGGATGTTCACAGGGCAGAAGGACTGCATGGACGTTGGATAATAAAAAGCTATTTATTTTTTGTAGATTTAGAAATCCAGATAGGGCCACATTAAATACTGGGAGGTTGTTTAAATTGACACTTCCCAGGAAAATCACGCATACTGATACCACAGTATTGCCAAAACATTTATTTCCTTTTGGACCCAATCCTGAAAGATCTGAATTAGCAACCCAAGCTAACATCCCACCTTAGAGGGGACTAGTGTCAAACCTGAGTGAAAAGAGATCCTGAGGGCCCCAGGAGGCTCTCTGGAGGACAAAGCCACAGCACGGGTACTGCACGGGATCACTCATGGGGCTGCACTCTGAGCACCCCCAGCACATGGTCCTGGTGCTGGAGCTCTGCAGCTTGCACAGGGAATCGGTAGTAACTGTCTAACTCCTGGGGTTCATCTGACCCTAGTTTTTACAGGGAAAGGTGAAAACCAAGATTAAGTTAAAGACACCTAAATGCATTGCTGGGATGCAACTGTGCAGGACATAATCTCATCCCTGGAGCTTAAAAATGTAATTGTTATATTAAATAATTGCCATTGATCTTATCCCTCTAATTTATCATTAGGGAAGGTCTTGGTTTACCATTGCTAAGGTATGCATGTTGTAAGAACTCATTTTAACAGAGGGACAGGGAATCTGATGAGTGATGAGGTTTACTCACACATTTCTAATCCAGCCTGGATGTAAACATCTCCAGCATCCAGGGACTGTTTGGATCCAGAGTTTTTCTCCAGGCCTATCTCTCCTTTTTTTTTTTTTTTTTTTTCAAATGACTGCTATTTTTTGAAACATAACACTGCAAATAAAAGTGAAGCTGTACTTGAATGTCAAGAAAAGCATGGAGAACATCAGTAATGTGGGGAATATATACTCGGGGAATAGGCTTCAGCAGGAATGCTAATTTAGTTATAGTTTTTAAAGCTGACGGCAAACAGCTGGGTAGCATTAACCATATTAGGGAAACAAGAAAGGTGGAGCAAAATCTAGGGGACTAAGGTATGACAGTGCCAAATGTATGGAAAAGATTTGGAATATGTGAAATGTAGTGCTGTTGGACCCACACTATGTAATAATGGCGATGTGGTGTGCAGTTATTTTCGGTACTTCCCAGCACACTGAAGATTTGTAGAGCAAGGTCTGTGGCTTGTGGCAGGCCACTCTCTTGATAACATGGCTGGGAAACAGAAATAAAAGTTAAAATAGCATGTGCTGTGGTCTTTTATAGAAGCTTCGGTCCTACCAGAGCGGAGAGACTGTCAGTCCTTTATTCTCTTTTCACACACATGCTGCAGCTACTTAAAAAGTCTGTGAATTCAAAGCTGGGAGATTAGGTTTAAACTACATCTGCTCCAGCTGCATAACACTTCACACTTCACACTTTCCAAGAGCTGTGCAAACGTTAAGTAATTAGACTGAATCCCAGCAACTGTTCTCACACTGGTAGGAGCTTTTATCTGTTGTGTGGATAGGTGGAGGCAAAGAGAGCTCCAGGGGCAGACTGCTAAACATCTCTTCACATAACTAGACCATGTTCAGGCTGTTTCCATAGCCCAAGTACAAGCTTTGTGGACTGCAGAAATGCTTTGTAAGGAGATGGTTGCTAGTGTAAGATGTTCAAAATATGGTCCTTTGTGGCTTACCCAAGACCACACAGAGAGAAGCAGATCTGGGATTTCACTTCCTTTAACTCTGATTTTCTCACAGTTGTGGTTTCATAGCAACCTTCTTGCATTGCTTTCATATTTTTTTTATTGCTCGATGTCTTTATATCATATGACAGATTTGTTTATAATCTCCTTATTACAGATGGACCTGAGATGGAACAGAATATCTGTTGCTTCTTAACTGTCTGGGGACACTAAGGTATGTGAGATTTTCACCAGTTTGCCATTTACCTACTTCAGTTGATGAGATGACCTATGAGAGCAGATTGAAGCAAGTTTTCTTTAGAGCGAGACAACTAATTACTAGCAATTTATCCACTGGCATTGATGTTTTTAAGTTCACATGTTTACAGGTACCATACTCATATTCTTCACGTTTCTTTGCAAAATCAAAATTTCAGATGCACTTTAAAAACAACCTATTAGGGGAAAACTCATTTTACACAAAGTTGCAGAATTAGTTTTAGCTGTGCTCCCCAGTGAAGTGGATTCTGTAGCTCAGCAAGCAGTTCATATTTTTATGCATGAAAAGTAACAAAGTGCTGCTGACCTATGCAAAGTATTGTCACTCTCAGGCCACTGCTGACTGCTTGTCCTTCACGTCTGCCAGAATTTACCCTCCTGTCACATCTACTAGATCAAATAATTCATTAGGAATCCTTTCAGTCTTTCACCTGATCCTATATACTTCAGCTTAAAAATAAATTGCCAAGTTGTAGTAAGTTTCACACTATTCTTTACACCATCATCACATCACAGAGCTGAGCTGGAGATCAAGGGGAAGCAGAGGTGAGCTGTGTTTCCTTTAGTGGCAGCAGTGGCAGGGAGTGGCCATGGGGAAGAGGCTGGGGTGGCACTTTGCTGTGGCTGGGTCAACAGTAGCAGTCTTAGGTGGGTCAAACGTGCCCAGATTGTATTGCTAAGTGTGAAATTCATATTAAAGTTTGGTTTGGAATTTGCTTTTGGAGAAGGGTTGAAAACTCAAGTCTCTAAAATTAGCTTTTAGCAAGTATTCCTGTTTATAAAGTTCATTCACTAGCATGTTTATGGAAAGTGAGCCCAGAGGGGAAGGAATGCAGTAAAAGTACATTCATTTGAAAATTCAAATAAAAATATTTGCTTTGAATCAGAGGCTTTTTTTTTTTTTTAATCTTTCTGTGCTCTTTGTCCAGTTTGTTAATACTTCTGTTGTCCTGCAAAACAGAGTCACTGTCCTGAACTTTCCTCTTCTCATTACTGCACAGTACGTGTGACTGAAGACTCATGCCTGTTATGTTGGTCTTGTTTGTCAGCATGAGAAATCATTGTTATTTAAAAAATAATAATAGTACAGCTCCCCTCACCCCCAAAGTCACCCTCCATTTGGGCAAGCTGGGTGGCAAGGACAGCTAGGAACTGTCACTGTTGTCCTGACAGTATTGATAATGCCAAATGAAAAAAAACCAGTCAAGCCTTCACTAGACCAGCTTAAAATAATGAGGTTTCTAAACTGACAATTTTCATTTGTCTTCTGATTTCTGAGAAGGGCTCAGTAAACAGTAATCAGTTTACAGGATTACCTTTCTATTTCCCTGCTGCCAGCCACTTGCTCCCACGTCCTGCCCTGGGGTGCAGCAGCCACAGAGACGGTGCCCTTTTGGTACGGAGAAGGAGGAAGAAAAAGCCTGTGGAGAGAAAAGGCTTGGGGAAGGGAGGGATGGAAACTACTGAAAACAATGAACAATAAACTCAGGAGGCTGATCAGCAAAGCACTGGAAGTGAAAGTTGCTGGGTTCCCTTGATTCCCTGCACATCTGCTAATGCTGATCAATACCAGTCCTGTGAGCAGGCACTTCAGATGCTGATACACGTGGGGCCTGATGATAATGCATGTGGATAACTGGGTGGTTTGAGACACAGCACTGTTACTTGAGAGCCTCTCTTCTCTCCTTGGGGCACGGTGTGATAAAGGAGTCCAGAGCTCCCTTACAGAAAACGCAGTTCTGCTGCTCTAATAGTAAATTCTGGATTAAAAAGAGCTTTGATCACATCATATGTTAAGTGCTGCAAAACTGCAAATGCAAAGTCATTTCTGGCTTTGGTGCTCAGCATGAAGCCAGACTCAGCAGTAAGAGTTAACCTTGTTGTCTCTGTTAATTACTTCTATTTGGTTACTCCCATTCAAATACACAGAGTCATCTAACTTATCTCTTAGTAATAGAGAGAGACTGATGAAATCCCTTCACAAATGATATTAGAAACAAATGTTCTCCAATGCTTTGATCATTTTATATTGGCAAGCTCTTTGTTTTCATCTTTATAAGCAAGTAAGATCACTGTGTGAAAAGGTGGACATGAACCAGAGCTGCTGATCCAAACACATCAGTTTTTGGAGAACTTTGGATCTAGAAATTGATATTTGAGAAAAAAATAAATACACCGCCATGAGGCAACAACACCTTTTGTTTTGAGCCTGTTTCAAACTCTGCAGAGACTGAGATGTGAGGGTGAACATGGGTCACCTGGTTCCTCTTTGAATAAACTGAATTTAATGTATTAGGCCTGCTTCTGCTAGCTAGGTGTACCTGCAAACTACCCAGAAGACAAAGTGGTAAAACTGGGCTGGCAGGGTCCTTGCCATTTCCAGAGACATTTAATCCAGTACCTTTTACAAACACTAGAATCATGACATTAAATTTTTTTTAAAGTCAATCAAATTCTTTCCCACATTCACATGTCTTTAGCTGTGTGTGGTAGGAAAAGGATCCAAAGAGTTTTCTCTCATATGTTTGCTTTCATGGCAATGAACTGAACTGTTCCCCAGAGCTTTTGCTTTAGGATTTCATGGCACTGAAAATTTAGTGGGCTTTAATTTGGCCTTGCCTTCTCTTGTGTTGTAAAATGTGCAAAAGTTACTTTTCAAAGACATATTTTAAATTCTCCTTGTTTGATGTAGGAGCTGGTGAAAAAACTCGATTTCTGGTGGAAATAATTTTAAACTCCAAATCTTCATCCATCAGCCCCTTATTCACATCTAGTAGTTTGCCTTCGGAAATGAAGCTGCTTCAGAAGATGTATTTTGATTTATGGATTGGCTATTGTTTAAATACATTTAAAAAAACAAACACCACTATTCTCACATGGCTCTGAAGAACAAAACCCATTTGCCTTTAAATTCCTCTTCCTTCTGTTATACAGAAAATAACCTCTAAATGACTATTTACCTTAGCAACTGTGAATGACATGTTTTTAGGGGGTTTACCATTTTATACTAGAAGTTATATTTTATAATGTGCTCTTTTGGTAAGGATTGTAAATTGCTGTAGAAAATCTGCTGTGCATGATGCAACCTGTTTTGTAGACAAAGTGAGACCAAAGGATGATCATTTCTAGCAGAGCTCAGACTTCTGGACTACAAGTGTAGAGGCCTCCAACTGGACAAAACCAGCTTCTGTTTTCTGCACCATCTATAATTTGGTACAAGCCCACAATCATATTGTTACAGTTTTATGGCCACCAGTGACTCCTACTTTTAGGACACTCTGAGTGCTCAGCATCTTACAGGGACAACGAAAACCACTGTTCCTCTCACAAGTGAACAGATGATCATTCTCTGTGCTGGGGGCAGTACAGAATTTTGGGCTTTCAGCCCCTTGTGTGTCTTGTTTGTACCCAGCAGGTAACAGGTATATAAGGTATATGTCCTTCACTGGTACAGATGGAGTCTCTTCATGGACAAGATGATGTGTCAGATACTTATGTTCCCCCACTGGGCCTTTTTTAGCACACTCCAAAAACTTGTGTGCACTCACACTGGGTGTTTCACAGTCTAATGGCATAAATGCCTTGATTACTTCACTTAAAGAAAAAAAGAAGAAAGAAAAAAGAAAAAAATCTGTGATTTCTCATTGGATATATCAGAAATGTTTTCTTCAGCTGGATAACTTTTGGGTTCCGTTCTTCGATTTCAGCTTCAAATTTCAAGTCCAAATGAACCCCAAACAAGAAAAACCTCTGAGTCCCACCTGGTTTCAATACAAAATCATGTTTTGTGTTCATTTCAAAATGGGCCCAGGTTGGTTCAAAAGATTCATGAACCTTGGCAAACTTTTCAATGAGCATGATTTAAGTTTCTGTGTTTGTACTGTGTGGTTTTATTGCAAATGTTTCTCATGGTCTTAGTTAGGAACATAATATGGATTCACTATAACATCAGCTACATGATACCTTGCCTGCATTTGATGGTTTATTCTCATGTTTTGATACATATCTACAAATATTCTTATATGCAGCTGAGAACTTAGTTAATATAAAAGATTGTCTTTCCTTAGATTAATTAGAGTTTTGTTTCACTTGTAGAATAAACACATTCAGAAATACAGATGGAGAAAAAGAGTCTAAGGGGAAGGAGCTGAGGAAGTTGGCAGATCCTCAGAGGAGCTGTATTAAAGAAACAAGCATATACTCTAAATATGGAAGGAAGGCTAGTAATTTCAGTTAGGGATAAATTTGGTTAAGTTAGAGCTTTTCAGAGCCTCTGAAACAAGGAGGAAGGGTGAAGAAATATCCCTTTCGCCCCTTTTTCCATCTCCTTCATTTTTAGGGATGGATGGTATGGTGGGGCACACAGGAAAATATTATTTTTCTGTTTCTAATATTGGCAAGATAGACTTTACCTAGCTTCTTAGTGCAGATCTCAAGTATCAGGCAGGAGTTTTTCACTTTTTTCATACCAAAGAATGTGTTTCTATTGTATATTAGTGCATTTTTGAAGGGACTTATGTTCTGAAATTTAGACTGCAATCCAAATTTCCTCCAGATTTGGAGAGACTTTAGATTTTGCTTCATAATCAAGATTATTAGAAGAGAGGTACTGCTAATGATTTGCACCCCTGTATTCCAGGTTGTTTCCTAAACTGAACCAGAACTCGACATAAAGAACCACAGAATTGCTTGTTGTTCTCCATGCTTCTGTTCTTTGATATCACATTTCCTTCCAGTTAAAGTTCTTCCATTTAGGTACTACTTCAGCAAGAAAATATGAGAAATAAAATCACAGTGAAATAAATCTATCTTCATCTCATTTCTCTCTGCCATTCACATACGTCAAGTGAACACAATAGGTCTTTGAGCTGACGGGCCGCGTGGGGCAGCAGCTCCAGTGACCCGAACGCTACGGTGCACACTTCAGCACAGGCTCCATAGCAACTGCAGGAAAAAACTGGGGAAAGCTACAGCTCGGCACCAAGATCTACTTTCAAAAGTGCCCCTTTATTTATATAAGCGTGTGTGCACATTCCTCCAGATCGCTCAGAAGCAGGAGATTTTGAGATTTCACTGCACAGCCAGTCAGTCATTACACGGCACGGGGATGCATTTGCAGCAGGGCCTGGGACACACACGAGCAAAGGACCAAAGCTCAAATCACCTCCCAGCTCAGCTGGAGTGCTCCTCTGCCTGGCTCAGATTGCTGCTCATGCTTTCAGTTACAGCTAACTGAAAGTAGTCTATTTTATACTTTTTGCATCAGAAAATAGTGTTTCATCAGCAACTACGTTTGTCAGAAGGAAATCTGGAGGTGGAGGTGTAGCTCTTCAGAAGAGGAACTTTTAAACAATTTCCAAACCAAAGCTTTGAGCTGTGTTTTGGAAATTTCATTAGAGTTTCTGGGTCCTAGACTACACGGCTGTTAATACAAACAGGCATTCAGCCCTGAGTGTGTAAAGGACATGACCATAGAGCTCCAATCAAAAACAAAATCTGCGTGATCTTGAGCACTTCTGGCAGCTGATGAAACCAGTGAGAAATTGCATGATATCAACACTTCAGCTGCTTTCCTTAAAGATGAACTCAAGGCCACCTTGCAGTTTGGAAAGAGAAAAGTTTGGATGCACACTTTGCTGCATAATCTTTGAAAATCCCAAATGTATAATCTCAAATAACTTTTTCCAGTAGAAGCCATGGTTGCTCCAAAGCTTGTCACACCCTTTGGCAGCAGAGCGCGGAGGCTCGGCAGTGAGCAGACCACCCTATTTCCTGGAAACCTATTTACTGGTGCAAGTCACAGGAGACATTAAAATCTTTCTAGAGTGCCTGGAAAAATGTAGACCTAACCCTATTTTTCTGTCATCCCTAAATTGGTTTTGATGGGAATTTACTTGGCTAAACTGGCAAAACTGCAGCATTCTTTTCTTCCAAGAAAAAAAAATCCAGAGGAAAAAGAGATTGTAGGTTTACTAGAAGTGGATTAGAAGTGCAAATCTGTATTTTCACTAGTGTAAATAAAATAAAAATGTAGGAAAATCTACTTTATTACATTTTTAAATGTTATCTCAAGCTGCATAATATTTTCTGTTCCAAGTTAGTTCCAAGCCAGTAAAGATTCATTAAAACATTTTAGTGGTGGTTTAAGAGTACTTTATGAATTAAATTATTATTTATTATTAATCATGTGTTGGTGAACTGGGTACTTAAGAGGTCAAATACAGTTGGCATTTTATAGCTATTTCTTGCTTAAAAAACAGTCATCTCCTAAACTGACTCAGTTTGTAATGAAAATTAATTTTCAGGGTGAGCCATTATCAGTTTGGGAATATTTGACTCCTACATTTTTCAAAGCTGAGGAGGGAACACTGACAACCAGAAATTCTTTATTGCCTTCCTATGTGATGTACATTTACTCTTCCCATGTACTGGTGTCACGCTTGTCAGCAGTACACAAAACAGACAAACCTTTTCTCCCTTCCTCTGTGTGACCAGACCCCCACCAGTTCCTCCTGTCTCGGGATCCAGCCCAGCACTGGTAGCCCTTCTCATGGCCGTGCTTTGCACTTCTGTGGCCCATGTTCTCTGGCTAGCTCAAAGCATTTCATGTACGCTTATGAATAATTGAACTTTATGGTATTCCAGGAAGTTAACACATAAAATAAAATGGCTTTTCTACTGCTTTGGAGAACTATGTGCCAGCGGAGCCTGTTGGTTGTGCTCATTAAAACTGTTGGAGCAAACTCAGAAATCCAGAGCAAGCGATGTGGAGCTCCTGCTCTCCAGCCTCCTGTGTGAGCTTTTAGTCTTCATTGATGCCTGAGTGACCTCTTTGCTTGTCCTCTGCACAAAATCACCTTCTGTATTGTCTGTAAGATACCGGTGTGCATTTCCTCGGGTAATTGTGTCTTTACATCTTTCAGCACACCTGGCTTTTCTTCATGTCTTCTCTCTTTATCTCCTGCTTAGAGCAATTTCTGAGCTAACACACTAATAAATTCACTTTTTGGTAGGCAAGAGTCCTTCTAAAAGCAAAGCTGCATATAGAGATAAAATAACAAAGGTGAACATCCCAAGGACAATAGAGAAACATAAGTAAATAGATTACTTTTCTTGTAGTGACACTTCCTAAAAGGCTTTAAAAGTTTATGGAACCTTTACTTACCAAATTCATTCCGTGTGTTTGTAAACATTATCTTTTTTTTTTTAGAGTACTGTCTAAAGTCACAGGTGCTTCGGGTAGTTAGCGAGGGTATTTTTACAAGTGCAGTGTGGAAGCCTGGATCTATCTGTGTGCAGGTTAGCCAAGCTCTCTGATCTCCAGGTGCAGAGCAGAAAGGCAGATAGCTCCGTGCTGAGCGAGCAGCAGGCTGTGCTGTGCAGCACCCATGCATTTGGCACTCAGTCAGCACTGAACGGCTCGGAGTGACGCCCGTGAGCTGCACGGCTCTATGGGGCTGGTATCTGTTTGGTACAGCAGATTCAGTGGTGGAGGCAAAAGACTAAGGTGAGGGCATGGGCTCATTCCTGCCGTGGTCTTGTGCCGGGTGCTCCCCACTCCGGAGCGGCCAGGCTGACGCGGGCGTTTGCGGCGCGGTAAGCCGCAGGTGCTCTGGCCGTACAAAGCCTTCAAAGACCCGTCTCAAATGTTTCTGTTGCTATAAAGAGGATTAAAAGGATTTTAAAACATAGTGGGTCAGCCCAACTGCTGGTGAAATTGCCAACTTTTAGAGAAAAGGGGGAGAGGCTGGAGCAGCAGGGTGGAGCGGGGGCTTCAGGGGAGCCATACGGTACCTTTCAGGGGGGTTTTATGATCCAAATGTGGATCTGTAGCACTTTCAACTGGAACTCATTAAGAATTCATGAAGCAGAAAATGCGAGAGGTTCTGGAAACGAGGACTTTGAAAGGCCAAATGTGAGCTGTAAAGAAAAGAGAGTGGATATTCAATTTTGGCTATTAAATATCTCAGAATTTTCTCATATCAACAGATCAGGCTTTCAACTAAAAACGTACCTCTAAAACAAAAGGAAAAATAGACGGAGTTTTACGGACTCCTAAGGCAGACAGATGATAAAAACCATCATCAGATATTATACATCTCAAAAACATGAGATCTTATTGATTTGAAATGCTGAACAGCACCATTCATTCTGGCTCTGATTGAGCAATATACCAAAGCATGTGTTTATCTTTAAGCATATTTTGAAATCCCATTGACTTCAATCACTATTGACCCCTGTTACTAAAATTGGACCCTTGGGAAGACACAGCTTTCCTAAATATTATGTGTATAAACAAAAGAATTAGGAACACCCACACTTGAGAAAGCCAGAAGCTTAAGCAGTGTGTACCAGGATCACTAAGAAACTGCCTTCTAACTTCATCCATTACATAAAGGTGGTGCTGGAGCTGACAGTTATTCATCACTGCATTTTCTAGAGGCCAAGACTTTTGAAAGAGAACATTTTATCTGCTGCTGTGTTAATGTGAGACCCTCTGTAGAGGAAAGCCTCCTTCTCTTTGTTCCTTGTCGCTGCCTTAGCATATGGACACCGAGACATTTCAGGAGCTGGAGGACATGTGGGCCTGTGTAAGGAAAACATTGTTTTGGAACAGCTTCATAGTGAAGCCTCTTCAGGAACAAAGATGTAGCTCAGCAGCTGAATGCCCTGAAGTAACATCACCCAGTTTGCAGCTTCCTTCTCTCCCTTTGAAGGTGCAGTTACGTGCTGCTGTTTAAATACAGCCACAACATTTACCACAACATGGTCATTTTCTTTTGAAAACTTGCACTTTTCTCCTAGAGGTCATTTGTACATAGTGGGCTTTTCTTCTTTGCCTTCTGAGTTGAGTTTGATGAATGTTGGTATTGCATGTATTGCTATTCAGAAGTCTTCAAGGATAGCTGTCCAATCTATTATTGCAACACTGTAACTATAGCAAATAAATAATTGACAGAAAGCTATTGATCAGAGATGGAGATCATATAATGAGCAACAACTGCACCAGGTCTAGAGGAAGCAAGGACTTTCTGTGCACTGAGTCAGTCAGTGCACAACACAATTTAGTCTGAAGAAATGCAGAGTATTAAATCTGGCAATAATAAATCAAAACAGGGAATAAAGGCTCTCCTGATTATGGGAACACCTGTTAAAAATAAACTCAAACAAACAACTCCCAGGGGGTTTGATTATTGCCTATAATTTTTGATGGTGGTTTTTCCACTTTAAAAGAGAACACTTAGCAGCCTGCAATAACACGTTAAAAAATTCACTTACAGTTTTAATACAAATGTTTTCCTCTTTGGTCAGTCTCTTCGGTTCTTGCAAGATGTGAGGAATATTAAACATGAGAAAACCTGCCAAAGCCCGAGAACTGGCCAGATGCAATGGAAACTGGATGGGGTTTTTCTGAGATCTTATCAGAACTTGGGTAGACCCATTAACTCAATGCTGTCTGAAAAGAAAAACATCCCCCTGAATAGAATGCAGGCAACTGATGCCTCAGTGACCTAATGCCTCCTTGAAACATCATGAAGTTCAATTGATAGGTGGAAAATATTTTGAAGTCCTTAGAAGGATGTGAAAAACATAAGAAGGATTCAAATGTTACAAGTGGTGTTGTAAGTGTCTTTACAGTGCACACCAAGCATGAAAATTGCTCTCCAGTTCAGGATATTCAGCATGGCATCTATTGACACATTTAGGGTGTGCCTAACTTTGATTTGTCTAGCAGAAATATCATTTTAAGTTTAAGGAAATTTATGTTTGGGTATCTGAAATTACCAAACGTTCATCACCACTGCAATCGCTAGAATTTCACTTGCATTGCAAACCTCATTTTTGCAGTGTTTAACTTGCTATAGCTAAATGCTAATGTTTTGCATTGTTGGGAGATTATGACTGAGTGAGAAAGGTTTATGGTTCAAGATTTTAAGCCCATGTAAAGTCACTGAAAAGTATGTGTCGGGGTAGAGTTTTAAAAATAACTGGTTATAATAACCCCTTTTCAGTTCACAGAAATTCAATATGGTGCCTGGTAATGTTACAGTTTTACACCCAAAAAGCAATTTAAAATTTCTTATCTGGTTACTGGGGGATTCTTTGCTATTTGTAACTACATTCATCTTTGGTAAGTGCTCATAATGAGCACTCTGTATTTCTGTGTTAAATATTATAAGACACCATCTCCCCCTTCATTTTAGCAGAACTTTCAATTTTACCCCAGAACAGAACATAATTGCGTCTTGGAAAATGTGAACTTAAATCTTTCTGAATTACTAGCAATGCACTTCAAATATTTCAACTTTGTACTTTATCTCTCTCTTTTAATAGAATTGCCTTTCTCAGATGAACTCCTTCCATTGGCTTAACATTACATCACAACATTCAGAACCCCAACTTTATCTCTGGGAGGCTGTTCGTCACCTCACACCTGCCTATATCTTTTATTTCCCTCTTGTATATTCAGCTCTGAATTCTTCCAGATAGACTAATCTCATTCCTTGTACTCTTTTCTGCATCTTGAATTGGCTCTGTATTCGTGCTGCCACTTATGCTCAGAACAGATGCTTCTGGTAACCCTTTTAGCTCATAGGTCTTCTTTCATCTAAAATGCAGATATACTTTCTGCCTTGGGTTGCTTTGTCAAGTCTGGAGCAGCTCACTGAAATCCTGTCTCTCTTAGCAAACCCATTTGTGCACGAGACATCAAATAGTTCACAAATCTCAAACTAAATTTCCTTTATCAGATCCCAGCAGAATAGCAAGAAGTGTCATTAGAACATAAATGTATCTATATTTCTACTTCTACGGTTATTTAGCAGGCTGAATTTTAATATGCTGCCCACCTAACAGAAGGTCTTATTTTGCCACACTTGCTGAATCTGGACATTGTAAGAAACACTAACAGGCTTCACAGAATAAAATGTTTGATTTTCAGATAATCAGCCGCTGAGTTCCTGCTGTGTATTTTCCTGTGCCAAAAGCATTTTTAGCTCAGAATAAATAATCTTATTGTCCATTTACCAAAACCATTTACTATTTTTAAAAGTTATCTTTAGAAGTTCCAATTTTCCTGGGACTGTTCCTGATATAAATTGTACATGCCACAAGAAAATCCTTCTATATCTTTCTGACTCCTTTACCTGCAATGTCGATCCATAATTCTGAATTAATTGATTGCCACATTGCCCTGTAAGCATTTTATTATCATCCTTTCCGCATACTTATATTTTCACAATTGTGCTCTTAGCTTCTGGGCAGAACAAGTTAAGAGGGGTATTTTTTCCATTCAAAAAAGGCATAATAGAAAAATACTGCTTGAAATTCTGCTCACTTTGAGAATTTATTTCCTTATAGTTTTCCATTTTTAATAGAAAAAGAACAAAGATTACTTTTCCAAAATTTATTCTTTTTGTGCTAAGAAAATACGAAGGTGCAGATAATGAAGCTAAAATCAATGTTTCTGTGGTTAGCTGAATGCTTGTTTTTCACTGTGTTAAAATTTTGAAAGGAAACATGGAAATGTCATAGGAATCTTTCATTTGGAATTTTAGCAGCCTCATTCACCCCAATGTCCTCTGCCCCTCCCAAAATATTTCCAGAAGTTTTTCAGAAGTCACAATACTTTAGAGCTCTTGAAAGAGTTGCTTTTGAAATTCTGTCTTATATCTTCAAGTTGCTTAGACTGTTAAAAGAAGGCTACAGGTGTGTGAGCCACAGCCTTGATATTCACCATGGCACTGTTGTGGGGATCAGGAATTGTGCTGAACGTGGATTACATTCCCATTTTACACACATTCATCACATTCATCACAGCCACTGCAGCTTACATCTGTGCTCATTGGTAAGAAGAGGTTTATACAATATTTTAGTGAGGAACTTAATTTCTTCTGCTTTCCCACTTAAACATCATTTTACCTCCTTGTGGGTTTTTCTTCCTGTGTTCTGTGGTGATAAATATTCAGGAGTGCTCATGGTTTTTCTGGTCTCCCACCACCAAGCCTGCCTTTTGCCCTGGCACCCACCCACCACTGGATTTGATGCAGTGGTCAGGGGGACAGATCCAGCCCTTTCCATGTTTCTGCAGCTGGTGTGGGAGCTGCTGCTGCAGGGTGTGCTGCTGGGTGCTGGGATGGGATGGGATGCTCCAGGCTGCATGGGCCCATTCCCAGTCACCAGCAAAACGTGTTTTCAAGTTATTTCTTGAAAGCAATCAGGGCCTTAGCAACTGGGTGCCTTAAAATGTATTTATTACAGCTCCAGAGAAAACAGTAGTTTGCTTTTATATATGGACACCATAGTGACATAACAGTAAACTTACAGCAATTCTCTGTGTTACTGCCATTTACAGTGGTTGCCTCAGGAACTGCAAATAAAGTTACATGTTTTATTTGAGTGTTTGAAAGGGGTCATTGTCAAGTAACTTAGACCAAAAATCTAAGCTTTGGTAGGAAAGGACAGAAGGTCTACAAAGGCTCTGTTAATAGAAGTATTTTCAAGATTTTTCAAAGTCAAAGGCAAGTCAGAACTATTTAAAAATATTTTTGTTATGGTCCCCTGCAGCATTTGCAGCCATCAGCAAGGGTGTTGTGTTGTGAGTTAGAGCACCAGCAGGGGAAGATGAGGAGAAGGAAAACTGATTATGCCTTCTGGTTTTCTTGAGTGTCCAGTCACTTAAACAATATTGCTGTACAAAAGTGAGTACAGTTTGCTTGATGCTTTACCTTTTCAAAATGTGAATGTAACTGACTTAAAGTGAAAAAGAACAGATTATGGAGGTTGGAGTTCAATCAAAACTTTTTTTGCCCAGTTTTCAGTTATTTTGAATTTGCAATGTTTTCTCATTTGCATACTTCAGTGATTTGATTAAAAGAGAGAGAGGAACCTATGACCTACACCAAAGAATGTTTAGTATGTCCCTAATATGGTCACTATCCATCTGACTTCAGGGTACACTGCAGGCCACATTCCAGTTGGTTTGCTGGTCTAAATCCTCAGCAAGTGTCCTAAGTAGCAAGTGTGTGGACGTCAGTATAGTCTGAAGGCAGACCTGGACCAGGAGATGTTAGGGAAGTTTTTAGTTCTGTTGCATTCCACGTTGGCAAACTCAGACTTTCACAGGGTCCTGTCAAAGGAATGAAGTTCCATTAGGTCCAAGGACTGTGGTGGAGAAACCTGAGGGAAGGAGGCCTTGGCAACTTCCACAAAGTACAATTCTAAAATAAGAATTTCAATCTTTCGGAGAAGTTAATCTATATTTTAGACTCAATCCATTCTACAGAAAAAATATTTACATTTGAAAAGTCCATGCTGACATGAAATAACTTGTAATCTTTATGTGCAGAGATGAAGTGTTGGTGAGCACTGCACTATGCTACACTGCTGCATTAAAAATAGCAATTATCAAGCAACAAGTATCACATATCCCAAAGAAAAATAAAATCTCCTGTTCTCTTGCAGGCATAAGTTTTGTAGTGGATAATTTAATGTAATTTTAAATGAAGGGAAGTCCATCCATTGCAGAGACAGAAGTTGCCTTTTCATCCTACAGTATGAGTATAAAGACCCTACTGCTTTGCTATAGCCACAGCATTTCATGAGACTGATTGTGAAAAGATGAATAAGAGATTAACTGGCTGCCCACTTCTTCAAACCTCAAATTGCTGATTAAAAATTGTGAGGCATGTGAACTCAAGAAAAACAAGGTTTAATGACCCTATTATTGTAAACTGTCCTGTAATTATCTGATCTTCTAGCCATGTATTAGCCTCTTCTACAAGGACTTGATAATTGAGTTTCCTTTCTGTACTAAGGAAAGACAGGAGTTTCAGGCCACCCATTGAGCTGTCTCACTGTGATGTTTAGGGCTGTTTCCACATCTGATGATAAAACCATAAGGTATGTGTGTTCCACTATGAGGACCTGTAGCACTGTTTTAGAAAACGCTTGTGTAACTTTGACCACTGAAATATATAGAGTTAAAAATAGGCCAGCATTCCAAAAATGCCTTATTCATTCATAGCCACTGTGGTTTTATCATGCAAAATTCGGAGAAATACTGGCAAAGAAAATAATTTGTTGATTTCTTTTAAGTAGAGAAGGAATGAGGGTTGTTTGGGAGGCAGGAGAAAGTCAGGGATGCAGAATTAGATCATCCGATGTTGCGTCTCCTTACCCAACTGTAAATATCCATCTCACAGAGTAAACACAGAGCCCAGGGAGAGTCAGCTATCAGACAACTCCCAGGAGATCAAGGGAAAAACAAAATAGCCATGCGTGAAATATAAAGCCAAATGATCATCAAATAGCTGCAGATACCCCGATTGATGTGCTTGTTATGATTCACTGAAAGTTTTAGGAGATATGCTTGAGTTTTGTTTACTTCAAGGCTTTCTATTATCTCCATGGGAAAAAGACAGACTTGAAAAGGATGCTATAGAAAAGAGTCAACAGGCTTAAGCTGTTCCTTCAACACTTGCATTATTTTTAATAATGGAATAGGAGAGGAAGAGGAATATTTTTAGAAAAAAGATGTAAATTATTGTTTGTTTGTTCCTTTTAAAATAAGATTGGTTTTGAAGTTGTGCTTTCCTGTTCCTCTCTACATTCATTGCATAATTTTTTTTTCTTTCTTCTTGTTATGCTTTTCTGTGTTGCATTTTATTGTGGAAGATCCATATCCTTTTTCTAGTCTAGATCCTGCATGTCCCACAGTTAACCCTTAGCTATCTAAAGGTGAGCACTACTAGAGGTACACCAACTGCCAGTACCTCCACTGCAAGTAGTGCCATCGTCTGCAATTTGTGTCTGTTTATCCTGTGTGCTGATGAGGAGAGAGAATAATCTACCTGGCAAGGGAGTTCAGTCTTACACATCATTTCTTAACATGGATGCATGGAGAGTGGAGATCTCTGCACCTACAGCTCTCCTAGTACGCAGCCTGCTTTTCTTCTGACATACTTTATCAGTGCTAAGAAAAGGGGGAAAGGGAAGATGAATCTCCACTCTCAGAAGAAGTAAAAACCATAGCAGGTATAGAGCCCATTTCTTCCAGCAGTGCTGTAGGCGTCAGGGCCCAGCCAGTCAATTGCTGTCTGGGGCAGCGGTCCACTGTGTCATCACTAAAGAAGCAGCAGATGTTATCATACATTATATTGATGATTATTATAGATCATTAACATTTTTCAGGCCACAGGTTTTCAAATCTAATGAGCTCTGCAGATGGGCAGATAGAGGTGACACTCAGGGAGTGAAACTCCAAAGCTGAGGGCCCTGCTTGTCTCCCGGGGTCACCCTGCGCACGGTTCCCTCATCACTGTACGTCCAGGCTACAGCTCTCCCTCACCACAGACCCCGCTTGCAGTCTGTCATTCCACACTACACCTTCTAAGTTAAAAGAATAAATGGAAAGGCAAAATTTAAAGGAATCAACAAAATGCAAAACTGGATAATCTATGTAAGAACTGTCCATGTAATTATTTTGCACTAATTATCCCATTGGGAAATACTGGTTTATGTATGGAGAAGGCAGTGAGTTCCAGAAGAGGGGCAAAGAAATCCAAGGCCCTGGGAGGAAACTGAGGGCTTTGAATGAAGCTCTTGAGGTAAAAAACATCATAGTAAACTCAGATTTCAGCAGATGGCCTTGGAACACAACACAGACAATTAGCACTCTCCACTGCACTTGAACACCAGACAAGAAGAGATAAAATATTCAGCTGGAAAACAGAGCTGCAGCCAGATATCATAGCAGGGATAAATTGAAACCTACTACTTTTGTTAACTGGGTAAGAAAATGCACCTCATTAAAAGAATAAGGAAACATGAACAAGTCCACTGTATTTACCCTCTGTGGATGAAAAGATGATTAGAGTTCGTTTTAGCAAAATCTCCAGCAGTGTCTAATTACACAAATGAGAAAGTCAACATGGGGGGGCAGTGCTTATGAGATAGAGCAATCAGAAAAGGGTATTAATGAGCACACACACAGACCTCCCCTTGAAAAACATGCTCTTTTTCCCTCTGTCACCTCCTGGAATTTAGAAGTGTTTGGGCAACAAACATTCTGACTAAATGCCAAACACCAAACAGAAAGGAACACTTAGGAAGCTGAAATGGTGAAGAAATTAAGGTAACTGAAAAGCTTCCTTTTTTCTTTTTCTTTCTTTTTTTT